>JARSSU010018776.1:0-21597 GCA_029619165.1 Eurosta solidaginis
CGCATGCTGTGTTGTGGAGAGCAGCTTTTCATCCACGTTGGACTTTATGTACACATCTATCAGCCTCTCAAAGGTTTTGAGCAGAAATGATGTTAAGCTAATGGGTCTATAGTCTTTGGGATACACGTGACCGATCTTCCCCGCCTTTGGTAGAAAAGCTACACGAGCAGTTCTCCAAGAGTGCGGTACATGATTCAGTCTTATGCACCCATCGAATATTATTTAAGCCATTCCACGACCGCCCTACTTGAGACTTGTAGCATGGCCGGGAATATACCATCTGGGCCCGGCGATTTAAACTTAGAAAACGTCTTCACTGCCCACTCGATCTTGGTATCGGTCACCAAGCCCGGCACCACTAGCTCCGTGATCGAAGTGTGAGTGATGTCTGCTGGTTCTTCTAAACCGTCTCCCGATGGGAAATGTGTATCGAGAAGCACCTCAAGGGATTCCTCACTATCACGTGACCATTCCCCGTTCTCTTTCTTTATTAGTCCCTGGACTATGTTTCCCTTTGCTAGGACTTTTTTCAACCGTGCTGTTTCACTGGAGCACTCTATGTCCGTACAGAAACTTTTCCATGAGTTTCTCTTCGCCCTGGTAATTTCACGCTTGTAGATCCTCAGTAGATCCCTGTACTCGTCCCGACACGCTTCGCTTTCCGCGGTCTTTGCGAGTTTAAACATTTCTTTTACCTGTCTTCTTAGAAGACTCAGCTCATTGCTCCACCATGGCGGCTTTGCTTTTCCTCTGAATCTTCTTAGAGGGCAAGCTTTGTTATACGCAGTCATAAGCGTCCTTGTTAGGAATTCATTCGACTCCTCCAGTTCCTCTACATTAGCAACCTCTTTGGGTTGTCCCAGTTTTGTTTCTACATGTTTCTGGAATTTAGTCCAATTCGTTGCCCTAGGGTTTCTAAAGGTTCCTCCCTTCTCTACCCTCTTTAGTGGGATGCTGAAGCTTATATACGCATGGTCGGAGAAGGATGGTCTATCAAGAACCATCCAATCATACCTTGATATATCACGCTCGGAGCTCAATGTAATATCCAGAACATTGCTGGATGTTGGACCAATGTATGTAGGAACATTTCCCCTGTTGGCTATCTGCAAATTGGTTTGCAGGATGTAACAAAATAGAGATTCGCCTCTCTCGTTCGTATCTGCTCCTCCCCACGCATTGTGGTGCGCATTTGCATCTGCGCCTATGACCAACCGCCCTTTGCGCCCTTCCTCCTGTACTAGCCTTTTGCACTCCATCGGTGGAACCTCCGCAGCATGGGCCATGTAGCAGGACGCCAGGATAAATGCCTGCTTATTCTTTTGCTCAACGGCCACCGCTACGAGATCCTCAGTGGTGTAATTAGGCAGCATATATGAATGCAGCTGTTTCCTTACCATTACTACAGCTCGCACCCGTCCTTCCGTTTGCGCGTAGTAAACGCCAAACCCGCGCGCGCTAAGTCCAGAAACCTTTCCTCCCGATGAGAGCCACGGCTCCTGGATCAGCGCCACGTCAAACGAACCCTCCTCAAGGGTTAGGAGGAGTTCGCTCGACGCCACTTTACTGTGTTGGAGGTTTATCTGTAGGACTCGCAGCACCATTGGGCTGTTTGTCCCCCTCCAGCACCTTCGTCTTGACGTCGTCGTCCTCCTCTTGCCCTTTTGGTTTAGAGTATTCGAGGCCCCCTTCAGCCCCTCGTGAATGTTGTGCCGTGTGTTCCTCTGTGCGAGTCACAGCACCATTTAGCGGTTGGTCCTCTTCTAGCACGTTCGTGGTGACGTCGGGGACCTCCACCTGTCTTTTTTCCCTTAGGCTTCTGAGGTCCTTTTCGACTTCGCCCACTTCCAGCGTGTTAGGATTTTTATCCTCGGGACTTCTTTTCCTGAGTCGCATGTAAATTTTGCCAGTGCCAAAGGACATTTTGCCAAGCTGCGTGTACAAAATATCCTCCGCCTGCTTGTTTATTTGGAAGATGTAGAACTGACCATCCTCGGTAGGCCGAGATACAGTAAGTACCTTCCAATCCTGTGTCGGTATGTTCGGATTCTGATTCTGCAGAAGTCGCAGTGTATCCTCCGACTTCATCACGCATGGTATCCATACCTTAACTTTTGGTACCGTGGGGATTTGCGCTTTATCCACCACCTCAAACCGCGCGTTCGTGCCTTGCCTTTGGAGGTTTGGAACGACTTCCTCCAGCCACCGCAAGCTCGCGATGTTGTCGCACGCTATCATCTTCACACCATTATACCATCCCCCCGAATCAAAGGTTGGAAGGGGCTTACTTGGTTGTTCCCGCATCATCTTAAGCATTAAGCTAATAAGCTCCCTTTCCACAGATCTCCACCTTTCAGTAGTCATTTGTCCGAACGGACTGCTACGATCAACCAGCGCCACAGTCAGTGACTGCTTTGCCACATCACTCATCTTCTCGGGAAAAGCAGGAGTCTTAGTGTTATCTCCCTTTGGCACCTCCGAGAACACCGGAGTCTTCGCGTTAACTCCCTTTAGCGCCTCCGAGAAAGCCGGAGTCTTAGCGTTATCTCCCTTTGGCTTATCTCCTACTTCCGTAGTTGGAACTTCCCTCTGACTGGCAGCTTTCGAGGTAGTTGCTACCTCGCTATTGGAACCCATCTGTCTTACAGCTTTGGGCCTACTTGTCTTGTCTATGCGACTGCCCTGCCTCGCGGCTCTAGGACTGGGTCCTTTCTGCCTCTTGAAAGCAGGCTTGTCGCCTTCTGCCGAACGTTGCCTCTTCATTCTGCCATTCGACGCTTCTTCCTCCTCGTACCGGTTGCAGAACCGAGGGTTTCTCGCAGCAAACCTTTTGAACTGCCTTCGACCTACTTCTACCGCTTCATGGGCCCATTCCAAGCGCTCGATCTCCACTTCTGTTGGGTCGACCACTGCTCCCAAGCGTTGTACAATTCTTAGTGCTGCACGGTACTGCGAGAGAGCTCTTTTACTTCCTCTGCTCCGTACCCTTCTCCACTCTTCTACTCCGTTTTCATTTGTGTGCTTCTCCAACACGGAGTTCATTGAATCAGCACTACTCTCGCTCCCCGAGTCCGACGCATCGCTTAATTCGTATTTGTCGTCCTTGGATTGCGACTCAGTCCTCCTCTTTACATCGTCCTTATTACATTCAGGTAATGAGTTGTTCATCTTGGTCGTACGACCACCTGCCCGACAAGGCGGGCTCAGCGGTCCAGTATTATATACGGGGAAAGAACCGTCCGCCACAGCAGCGCCCCTTACTGCGGTAAGGCCATAAATACTTCCCGAGATGGCCCGGTATCGGGAAGGCTCCGTTCGAATACAGCCGAATTTATCCCCTGGCTGCAAATCGTCCAATAGGCACGGTCCGCATAACACCCTGGATTAGGGGGTTGGCAGTTCTTGGTCACCGACATCCCGCCGCCCTCCTATGAGGCGAAACGGCGTAGATGTCAGTCCTAAACAGCTCCGCCTCATAGTCGGGCGCTATGGAGTTCGGCTAAGCCCTCACACCAACGACAAGGTGCCTACCCTAGTGAGGGTTGAATTTTGATAAGTTCTATAAAAAAATCAAAAAAAAATTTTTTTTATTTATATATTTATTCTGTAGGTACGTGTGTTTGTAACTGAACTCCTCCCAAAGACTGGACTAACTAATTTGGATGAAATTTTTTGTAAGTTTTCAAAAAGACGTGAATATGCTTTAGATTTACAAATTGGTTCGTTTTCTTACATTTTCTACTACCTTGACTAGCTTTTTATTTGAGAAATTTTTCTTTCCGGGAATTGGACCAGGGCCCGACCTCTTGCAAAAAATCAAATTTATGTTGCGATTAGCTTGAACCTCAATACAGGAGTACCTCTTTGGCAAAATAAATATTTGAGAGACTTTTCTTTACGGAAAGTGGATCACGGCTCGACATAATATATTTAATCGTATTTATAGCACAATTTCCTAGAAATTCGGTACAGAGTATCTCTTTGACCATGTTAATATTTGAGAAATATTTTATTCCGGGAAGAAGACCACGAGTCGATCTTCCTAAGAAAAATTTATCGTACGATTTGCTTAAAAGTTTACAGGCATCCTTCCTCGTCTTGCTGATTATTTGAGAAGCTTTTCTTTCTGGGATTTGGTCCAGGGACAAACCTCTTCCAAGAAATAAATTTATGGTGCGATTTGCTTGAAATTCTGTATAGGGGTACCTCTTTGACGAAGTAAAAATTTGCGAAACTTTTCTTTCTGGAAAATGGACAAATATTAAATCGTATGGCAATTCAGATTTGCCTAGCTTAATATTTAAGAATCTTTTTACTTCCGGGAAGCGTACCAGTGGCCACCCTGTTTGACGTATTATTTATGGTGCGTTTTCTCGAAATTTGGTACAAGGGACTAGATTATTAAAATTTCTTTGCGAAAAGTGGATCATACCCAATTTTAATAAATATTATTTATGGTACGATTTGCCTGACTTGGGAAGTTCCGGGAAGAGGGATAGGTCCTGACCTGTTCTAAATAATTTTATTGATGGTGCGGTTTTTTCGAAGTTCATTATTTAGGCAGCCTTTCGAACAGATTAATCTTATAAGTATATATAACCGAAGGCAGAACCTGTTGGTAACTTTATAGGTCAAGATGAAGATAGGTCAAGATAAAAATTTGGATTAAAGTCATTACAGCTGTGAAGTTGCATTTTATTTTGCTGTGTTTATTTTGCGAGTTTTAAATTATAATACCTAAATTTTAATACTAGTTTGTGAAAAAATAAGTGCGAAAACCTAGAGTCATTTTAATACAATTGGTTTGCTTTGAAAAGTTCAGATTTTGTGAATTTTTAAGTTTTTAATAAATTTTTTATTATTCATTTTGTGTTTGCCGAGTCATTGTGCATTTGTGTTTTTGTTGCAATTTTGATTGGCGTCTTTTCACCTTGCAATTGTTTTTGTGCGCACTCTTTTTGTTTTCTCACTATTTGCCATTTACTGTCTTCGCAGACTTTATATATAACCTTTTTATATATAACCTTTCTCATTCTCAGTGCTATTTCAACTGTTTTTTCTTTGTAATTTACAAACATATCTTTACCATTTCTATATTCTTATACTAGTCTATTTTTATTATCTTCTATAAAAAGTGACTTGCATTTTCAAAAACTGTCAGGTCAAAAGCGAATCCGAACGTTTTGTCTCTTGCTGGCTTTGCGATGGGCTCGCCCATGGAAAGTGCGCGGTACTGACGGCTAGAGTTGTTGACACTATCAATGATGGGGAGAAGGGAGTACTTTGGTCATGCATTAAATGCAGATCAACTGAAATTGACCTATTTAAACTGTTTAGACAAACTCGAAATGCGTTTTCTGAAATTGCTAAAGAATGTTCCATAATCACAGAAAAATTCAATCAATACGATGTTTGTTCAAGTCTTTCAAGCGTTTGGATGAGTTACCGCATTGCTTAAATAGAAATAAATACAACCGCGATAATGACCAAAAGCGCTCTGAAGATTCACCTAACGCTCTTAATCTTAATCCTGCTCAGAACATTAATCATCCGCAAGTGGAGCTCATAGACTTGGATTTCCCTAATCCGCAAGCTGTGGTTGCATCCACTTCTAAGGCCGGCGAAAAACCTTAGAGTATCAAACTGTAACTTCTGAAACTGTAACTTCTCAATCTGTGACTTTTTATTCAGAAGCACCGGCTAAGAAGCTGGTTGTAGTCCCGCTCAAAAAATCGATTTTTGTGTCTCGCTTTGACAAAGATACTTCCGTTGAAGATATCAAGTCTTATGTCACTTCGAAAATTAAGGCTGACGGCATGACTTTAAGAAAATTTTAATTTAATTACGAAAGAAAAATTTCTTCATTGTCTACTCAAAAGATTTTGATAAACATTTGGACAGCGCATTTTGGCCGCCAGGGGCTTTTGTTCGCGAATTTGTGCATAAGACTATTGAGATTACTCAAAATGTAGCAAAAATTCCTCCTCAAAGTTCCGATCCAAAAATATTTATTTAACATCTTGCTTAAGCATTTACTATCAAAACGTTAGCTGAATTATATTTGAAAACCATTCACTGTAACTATAATATTATTGCTTTTACCGAAACATGGCTGAAACCCAATATTTTAAAATCCGAAATTTTTTGCGGTGAGTACCAGAACTATAGAAATTACCGCTTAATTAAGACCGGAGGTGGTGTCTTGCTAGCTGTACATTCGTCAATTCTATCGAGTTTAAATGCATCCGAATCTTACTAGGCCGGGGTCATATTTACTTAGCCGTTTGCTATATAACACCGTCTTCTGATCTATCAGTGTATATGCGCCATATTTAACTGTTACAAACAGTCGATTCGATGATAAAGCCCACGGACTCAATGATTGTATTAGGCGACTTTAACCTGCCACATATATCTTGGAACATCGTTGATAACAATATTGTCCCCGTATCATCCAAGATGCATAACAATGACTTTTTGGATGGAATTACTGATCTTTGCCTTAATCAGATCAACTTCTTTCCTAATAAGTATGGAAAATTCTTAGACTTAGCATTTGCTGGCGACATATCTAAATTCTCTATAAATCGGTGTGAACCTCTTGTTTTGTCAGAATACGTTTATCATCCTTCTCTTGAGATAACTTACGAAATCATAAGCAACGAAGTCAGATGCACTAACAAATGCTTTGATTTTTCCAAAACTAATTTTAAAAATTTAAATAAAGAGCTTTCTGAGATAACGTGGACTCGATATAAAGAGGATGTAGACGAAAACGTTTTACATTTTAATAATATCATTCTTACTTTATTTGAAAAACATGTGCCCAAACGCACATGTTCGTACACTGAATCAGTGCAAGACTGGTTTACTAAAGAGCTAAAAGCTTTGAAAAATAAGAAATCACGTTAATTCAAATTATATAATAGAAGCGGTTTACATTCTGATTATGCATATTACGCTATTTTCCGTCATAAGTATTTTGAACTTAATATAAAGTGTTATAAAGCTTACATATGTAAAATCAAAAGAAACATTATTTGCAACCCGAAGACTTTTTATGATTTCGTAAATTATAAACGCAGAACTAACGGGTTTCCTTCTGCCATGAAGTTTAGAAATAGTATTTCCACCGACAATGAAGAGATTGCAAACTTTTTCGCTCAATTCTTTCACTCTGATTACTCTACTGTGGTTGATTCATCACCTACAAGTTATCCATATGAGCTCCATTCTAGTAACTCAATATATGCTCCACAGTTGTTGCCTGAAGATGTTCTATTACATCTAAAGACCCTAACAGAATCCTTCAAATACGGTCCCGATTTGATCCTAACATGTTTTCTTAAAAAATGTGCGGAACACATTTACCAGCCCCTTACTGATCTGTTTAACCTCTCTTTAAAAAATGGCATTTTCCCGACGGCATGCAAGGAATCGTTTCTTATCCCACTCCATAAAAAAGGAAGCAAGTCGTCTATTGAAAACTATTGTGGAATAGCAAAGCTCTCCGCTATCCCTAAGCTTTTCGAAGCAATCGTTACTAATCACCTTACATTTTCGATTTCTACATTGATAGATAGTTCTCAGCATGGCTTTTGTAGAGCCAATTCAACCACAACCAATTTGCTTCAATTTACAACTCCCGTGTTTAATGGGTTTAGAAACAATCGTCATACCGATGTTATATACACTGATTTCAGCAAAGCATTCGGCAAAGTACGCCACTCATTACTTGTTTATAAACTCGAATTGCTTGGTTTTCAACCTGGCCTAACTCGCTGGATCTCCTCCTATCTTTGCGGTAGAACTCAAAGTCATTTTTAAAAACATTTGTTCGAATGTCATCGATGTTCCCTCCGGTGTGCCTCAGGGCAGCCATCTCGGCCATATTCTGTTTTTGCTTTTTATAAACGATATTTCCACAACTATAAAATATTCTAAAATTTTAATGTATGCCGACGACGTAACACTTTTTAAGTCATACGCGTCGGTTGAAGAACGTTCTGTACTTCAGGCGGATTTACATTGTTTAGTTACTTGGTGTGATGCGAATTCTATGCCGCTCAACATAGAAAAATGTAAATTCATGTGTTTTTCACGTGGGAACGTACAGCCAGCTTCTTACAGAATTAATGGCCAAAATCTGGAAAGCGTTGATAGTTTTGTCGACTTGGGAGTTACAATGAAATGCAAACTTAGCTTCAACCCTCAATGCCACAGTCAATAAAGCGAGAGGAGTTTTAGCATTTGTGAAAAGATGGGCAAAAGAGTTTAGTGATCCTTACGTTACAAAAACCCTTTTTACATCATTGGTGAGGCCGATATTAAAATATGGATCGATAATTTGGAACCCGCGTTATCAAGTTCATGTGGATAGACTAGAATCAATTCAAAAATAGTTTATACTTTTCGCCTTGAGAAATCTTCAATGGGACTCTCCGTATAATCTTCCTCCTTATACTAATCGGTTAAAATTAATAAATTTTCCTACTTTTGCAAGTCGTAGAGAAATGCTAGGTGTATTTGTTGAGTTCGAATTTGCAACCATAAGACATATTTATTTATTATTACAAGGGTTAATGCACAATCATGCCAATCCTGCATGCATTGACATTTGCATTATCTCTATTCCTTTTGTACACAATTTTTCTTACAGTCTGGCATACAGTCCACTTTTTCTTATATATACCGCTCGCTATCGAATAATTGCTTTCGCTAATACCCTGCAAAAATCGTTGGATCATGTGGTCCACTGGAGTAATTACCATTATACACCACTGTAATGCAGCAATGGACCAACTCATGTTTCTACACGAACATATTGTAAGCCGATCATTGCTCGTTTTTAACGATTGTAATCACTACACGATGTTTATTGGACTGTGGGTACTCCATGGATTACTCTGATGTAATGCGGAGCTGGAGTATATGTAGGTACATATATATTTTTAGTATGTAAAATGTAAAATAAAACAAGTAAGAACGGGACTGTCTTCGGCTGTGCCGAAGACTTCATACCTTTCATGAATGGGGGTGAACAATAATCTTATCCCGCTCGTAATCTCCGAATAATCGGATGTTAAGATAAGAAATATATAGTGAACAGATCTACATACCTTAACGATTTTTAAGATAAATATAAAATAAAAAATAGGTAGGTACTTTGTGTGAGGATGCAAAGCTTCACGTTTTTTGTGGTCTGCATGTAAAAACTATGAGTACGAATCACGTCTTTCAAAAATATATGACGTAAACGTAACTATTTGATGAAATTTGATGAATTTTGAAGCTTCTAGCCGTAAAAAAGGGGCAAAAATGACAGTTTATATGAAGTATATAATATATATACCACCGATCTCTATGATTTTTTCAGACAACAATATATGCTATATACGTAAGCATTTTGTGAAATTTGAAGCTTGCAGCTGTTAAAACGGGGCAGAAATTGCGCAAAGTTTCTTATCTGAACAATCGGTTGTATGAGATATATACTATATATACAACCGATCTCTATGATTTTTTCAGACAACAATATATGCTATATACGTAAGCAATCGGTGAAATTTGAAGCTTATAGCTGTTAAAATGGGGTAGAAATTGCGAAAAGTTTCTTATCTGAACAATCGGTTGTATGAGATATATACTATATATACAACCGATCTCTATGATTTTTGCAGACAACAATATATGCTATATATGTACGTAAGCATTCGGTGAAATTTGAAGCTTCTAGCTGTTAAAATGGGGCTCAAATTTGCGAAAATATATATATATATACTCTATATATATATACTATATATATATACTATATATACCACCATATATACTATATATACCACCGACCTTTATGATTTTTTCAGACAACAATATATGCTATATACGTAAGTATTCGTTGAAATTTGAAGCCTCTAGCTCTTAAAATAGGGCAGTAATTACGAAAAGTTCCTTATCTGAACAATCGGTTGTGGGGGATATATACTATATATACAACCGATCTCATCAATTTTTTCAGGCAAAAATACGTGCAATATACGAAAGTATATGGTGAAGTTTGAAGCTTCAATCTGTTAAATTGGGTAAGATATTACAAAAATCCTCTTTTTCTGAAAAATCGGTTGTAAATTTTATCAAGATATCTCAAAAATTGAGGGACTAGTTTGCATACAAACAGACAGACGGACAGACGGACATGGCTAAATCAACTCAGCTCTTCAACCTGATTATTTCGGTGTACTTAATGGTGGGTCTATCTATTTTCCTTTAAGGACTTACAATTTTCGGTTTCGTGACGAAATTAATATACCATTTCATTTTCATGAAAGGTATAAAAATTGTGTGCTTGTAGTTACCGAAGTGTACCGAAATATATCGGAAACAAAATAAAAAACCAGTGTTTTAATCACGGGTATCGACCTAAAGCCGGCAAAATATAAGTAATATCTAAAACAACAGGTCGCCAACAACAACAACAATAGTACCAAGACGGAAGGCTCGCCGTAAGCATATAACAACAAAAATGGGATATGCAAATGTAAAGGAGAACTACAACAACTGCAAAGCGGTAATAAATTAATTTCAATTTCTTTCCAAAAATCGGTAAAACTAACGTCCAGTTTAAAGTTCTTATTAAAATGCAGAAAATGTAAACTCATACCAAATTTTATAAAAAATGCTACCAACTGTGATAAATTATTTGTATTTGACCAAGGCACCTGTTTAGAATTATTCCTTGGAATGCTTTACCAAACGTCATCAAACAAATGAAACGTTACGTCTCGCCAGCTGAAGGAAATTTTATAGCGTTTTTCTTTTCTGGCTATAGTGTTACGCTTTTTGTGCGCCGCGCAAGGGTTGTTGTTCTAATCTAAAAAACAGGCAACGCCTTTACGGGGAATTTCGTTCTTTTATGAAAATTGCTGCCTGCTCGCAACGCAAAAGCGTTACACTTTTACCCTGTATAAAATGGCGGTGTGGCAATGCAACTCTGTGAAACTCTCAATTCGCTCTTGAGTTCCACATATACTCCGTTAATATGAGTGCACAGATCACCTACCAGATTGCGCATTCACGAGTTCAAAATTGCTTCTTTGTGCGCATCTACGTCACAGTTGACTGTTTGAGCGAATGAAAGCAAGAGAGAAAAACAAGAGCTAAAGGAAAATGACGTAAGAATTGCCCACAAAAAAGAGATGATATAATGTTTACATGCGCAATCTTCTTGTGAGATTTGTGATAAGAGTGAATATGGTGAGATGAAATGTTCTTTGTATGCACTATAAATGTTGACAATTTTCTGGGGTAGGAGTAACACTATTAAGGCTTTACCATTTACTTAGGCAACAATTTATTTCAGAAAAGAAAACGCTATTATATTGACTGTATTGCAGCACTGCCACATCTATATATGTACCAGTATTTTTCTCTCTATTTTGTGTCATATCATTTTGCACTTGTAATTTTTATAGTTCATCATTCTTAATAATCGGTTCAATCTATTCAGTTATCTTACACTTAATTCCCTGGTCCAGTTATTTGCGTTCATCGGCAGTCAAATCAATAAGGCGCATATTTCCGCGCGTAAATATAGAGACAGTCAACGATTTGGATGTATTTCAGCTGGAACAGGAGCTGAAAATGCTAGAATCACATTTTGCGCTATTTACGGAAAATCACGACCACCTAATTGGATTAGCTGAAACCGCGGAAGTTCCGGCACATGAAGCCCTGTGGGAAAATATCGAGCAGGTGTATGCAGAAGCGTGCAGCAAACTTAATCGCCTCATTGCCACATGCAAAGAAAAACCAGTGCCCACATCAAACGCGCTTACACGCAACAGCCCTACTGCAAGCTTAGAAGGTTGCTCATTGCATCTAAAACTTGATCCATTAGCTATTCCACAATTCGATGGTGACATGTGCAAGTGATTGGCGTTTACAGATGCCTTCGAAACATTATTGCATCGGGCTTCCTTCCCAAAAGCATTTGTAGTATTATGCATGATACCTCCTTATGTCAATAAGTTTGTAGTGTTATGCAGCATACTGTAATACGCCAATGTACTTTCTATGCAGACCACCCATAATACATTCACATTACAATAAATAAATACATTTCGTTTACCCCAAAGCAGCGGGAGTTCAACATCACTTACTAATGCCGACAGTAAGACCTGTATCCGGTTACAATTCTACTGGCGCATTGACGTGTTCGTTAATAGCGCAACAGCGTGTCAATGACAACTCGACAATGCGCCTACCAAAATATTTCTGCAATTACAAATTGTTAAAGTAGGTCAAACTAATATGTTGACTCAGTATGTAAATGTTAAGAGTGTAATGTATTAGTGTTAGTGTAAATACGTATGTGTACAATAGATAATTGTGTATAAAGGGAAAGACAATTTCAAAATAAAATCAATCGCTTTTTAACGCTATTCATCAGCGTTCGGAAAACCATTTTCTTTTTATTATTTCAAAGTTATTACATGGCGATCCTTTTAGCGTAGATCAGGAATTGGCAAAACTGCTAAAGATCTCGATGGTTAGAGATCCTGCCAGTTCGCGTTGTATAATAAACCATTAACTTTGTTCGAGGAAGACTCGGTTAAAATTTAAATCCTGAAAAAAGAGGATCAAATATTTCCTTGTAACAACGGGTTAAACTATTTTGAATCCATCGAAGATGATTAAACATAGCGATATGAACAACTTGCATTCAGTAATACTTGGAGAATTGGCCATTGGTCTCAAGGAACAATAACAACGACTGGCACACAATGAAGCAAAATATTGACACGGTAACTAGCAGCAAAGGAAGCAGAATATTACCTGAGAAGAAGATTTCCATTGACGGCATGACCGGATAATAGGGTGGAATATTACATTAAAAGAATATTTTGACTGGCAACATTCTGACGGGCAGCAAGGCGTCATCACTTTTAGAATCAATTGAGCAGCCTCAGGGACGCTAAACTATGAGCAAAAACTTTGTTGGAATGTACGGACCAGGATTCCAACATTAGGTGTGAATAGCGGGTGAAATGAAATATATACCACAGGATTCCAGCATTGGACGTGAATAACAAGCTGGGGAAGCAACAATTAAATAAAAATGTATTAGAATAAGTACGTATATTTTTAGAATCAATTGAGCGGCCCCAGAGACGCTAAGCTATTAGCAAATATTTCGTTTTTGCTTAGGGAATCTTTCTTTTTTTTCTCTTCTTCTCTTTCCTCAAAGTAGGACTAGCTTGATAGAAAAACCTTGAAAAAATATATATGGTAACGAATTTACTGCAATTCCCCTTATTTGCAATCCTCTGCTAACGTTCAAATTATTGAACTGTTGAATAAATAACTCCACTAATCAATAATGCAAAATGACCTTTATTAGACTACTTGGAAATAACACTTATATTTCGGAACTAATAGCTTGCTTAAATCAAACTGATTGGTGATGCCTCAGCCTGTGCCGCTTTTATACTCCTTCGGTCTCCTCGTTCACCCATTTCTCCTAAGGTCTGGTAATTTCGTGAACCTGATGCTTGTTTAGCAGCTATATACACGCATATTTGCAATTTGTATCCATATGCGTATGTATATGTGAGCAGCTGATGATGACATGCGCTTGTGAGTATCTCTCTCTGTTGCCACGCACGTATGTGTGCAGACATAATGATTAATTTGTTTACGTACATACAAGTGTAGCAGCTTGCTTTATTGTTGTTGTGGCTCTATTTACTTAGTATTAGATTAGTGATGTGAGTATCACTTAGTGTCACTAATAGTCGTCACACTGCCCTCCACCTAAGTCTGACCGTCCCGATCAGACAAATCTCTCGATCTAAACGCTGCCAGCCTTTCCAAATGAACCACTTTCATTTTGGTTCGTGGTTTGCCAATGGTTTGTATGCGGTACACTACATCGTTGATCCGTTTTTACAAATTTGTATGGGCCTTCCCAAATACACTGCAATTTCGGGGACAAACCTTTTTTTCGTTGTGGGTTGTATAACAGCACCAAATCTCCTTCGTGAAAACCTTACGAATTAATTGCTTTATCGTATCTGGCTTTCATCTTGTCACTCATAATCTTTGCTCGTTGCCTTACAAGATCGTGTATCTCTCTCAGCTCTTCTTCCAAGACACCAGTGGATTTCTTGACATTTCTCTCCACATCGGCATCTATCCCTAAACTTCAAATCAGCTGGCAGTCGAAGGTCATTGTCAGAAATTACCTTTGCAGGAGTTTGGCCCGTTGTCTCATACATTGCCGAGCGGTAAGAGATCAAGAATAATGATATGTGTGTATCCCACTCCTTATGGTACTTGTCTACTACTTTCCTTAAATGCTCCTCCAAGGTTCTGTTGAAACGTTCCACCATACCATCGTACTAAGGATGCAATGCAGTTGTCCGTGTTTTTCGAATGCCCAACTTCTTACACATTTCTTGGAACACAGCTAATTCAAAATTCCTGCCTTGGTCAGAATGTAACTCTATTGGTACAACATACCATTGGGTTAATCGTTTGTAACCACTTCTGCTACTGACTCCGCTTCTTGGTTTGGGATTGGGTATACCTCTGGCCATTTACTGAAATAATCCATAACCACCATCACGTATTTGTTTCCGCGGTTGCTAGTAGGAAATGGACCTTCGACATCCATGACGATCCTTTCAAATGGTGCAGCTGAGTTATATTGCTTCATCTGGCCATGGCTTCGGGTTTTGGGTCCTTTCGCTCTGCTGCAAACCTCGCAGTTCGCAATCCACTCAGTGACCGACTGACGGCAACCAACCCAATGGAATCTCTGCTTAATTTTCTCGAGCGTCTTCGTGATTCCAAGATGACCTCCACTTGGACCGTTAGGTAGTTCACTGAGAACGTCGGGAATCCTTTTCCTTGGAACAATTCTAATTGAGCTGTCGCCACGAGTGGACGTGTTTTTGCAGTGGGTGTGGTGTGCGCGCATTTTAACATTTCATCTCGTTAACTACTCGAATCTACTTCTATCATTTTTAAATTTTTTTCCTACTTTGCAAATAAATAAATTAAGTATGAACTGCCAAGTTTGCGAACAAAGTTGACCGCTCGGATGTCGGAAAAATAACCCGTTGGCGATTTTAAATCTATTTTCCATTGTGTGTGCGTTAATTTAACAAAATCCGACGTGATTATATGAAAACTAACAATGTGAAATATAGATGTGATGAATGCAGCACCGTTCGGCGCAAGTCGATGCTTGTACAGACGCTGGCAGTGGACGCTACTTCCAAGCCGCCCACTCCCTCTATAAGTGATATGTTGGATTTTACTCGGAGTCAACAGGTACAGTGCACGAGCAACAACAGTATTCAAATGCAAACAATACAGTCGACATGCACAAAAAATTAGAAACCAAAAGAATTCACAAATGCATACTCTTTCGGGTCAGCAACCTTGCGGTAATTCAGTTAGCAGCAATAAAACAATTACTCTTCAACTATTGTATGAAGAGCTTGTAGCTCTTAGAAGTGTAAACACCGAGATGCTTAATACACTAAGTATGCTGACAGAGGAAAATAGAACAAATAAAAGAAAATAAATAACTTAGAAAGCAAGTTGTGTTGGATAGAGCAGAGAGAGTGCGGTAATGCTGTAGAAATTACTGGCATTCCACAACAAAACTGCAGCAATGCAGAAGCTTGCGTGTAAAAAATTATCGTTGATGCTCTGGGAGTCTCAATTTCACCAATTGATATTGATCACTGTGTAGTGAAAAGCATAACAAACCAAAATGACTCATCGCACAATCGTGATATTATATGCGTGCAGTTCTCTTCTAATGAAATCAAGAAAAGAGGAATGGCAGCTAGAAAAACCAAAGCACGTAAACTTTCGTCGAGCCTCTTCCACCATTCCACAAACAACAGAATATATATAAATGATGCTCTCACACGTTATACTCGAGCTCTGTTTACTGCTGCATATAAGATAAACAAAGAGAAATGATACAAATTCTTATGGTTAGGGAATCCAGTTTTCTGTTGAAAAAAGCTGAAAATGAGAGGGTTGTCAACATCAGAACATTTAATGACTTAAAGTTAGTTGCTGATTATCTACTTTGTAGCTCTTTTATTTTATTTTAAATATTTACTCTTAAGAGTCGTATCTAATGTTCGACGACGTTCTGATAAATGATAACCCAATCATCGCTAGTAAAAATATTCAGCATAGCTCAACCTCAGTAGGTAATAACGATTTATTATTTATCCATCAGAATATACGCAGCCTTAGGCAAAACTTTGATGTATTTGTGAGTTATATAGATGCTTTGAGTGTCCAACCAGGTGTAATTTTTCTGAGAGAAATCTGGATTTATTCGCATGAAATAGGTGATTATAGTATCCCCCATTTTAGGTTTCTATGCGAATGCAAATGATAGCTACAGTGCAGGAGGTGTTGGAGCATTTGTACGCGAAAATTATGATTGTACTTCAGTAAGTATTAGCTTAAATAGTGCTGATTTTTATAAACTTACATTAAACCTCAAAGGCGGACAATTTGTCCTATTGGGAGTATATAAACTTCAGTCTGTACCTACTTCTGCTTTTCTTGACGAATATTCATCTGTCGTAAGCAATGAAAAAGCTAGCAATTTTTTTGTTTTAGGCGATTTTAATTTAGACCTTCTA
Source organism: Eurosta solidaginis (assembly GCA_029619165.1). Classification (NCBI taxonomy): domain Eukaryota; kingdom Metazoa; phylum Arthropoda; class Insecta; order Diptera; family Tephritidae; genus Eurosta; species Eurosta solidaginis. The sequence goes on from JARSSU010018776.1 coordinate 16,680, forward strand.
CATCATTGCATACTAACTGTTGACTATTTGACATTATGGCTGAAAACGGTTTAACATCATATATTAATGAACCAACACGAATAAACTCAGGTACTTGTATTGAACACGTTTTTTGTCGCAGATAAAAATAACTGCGTTAGGCAAACCAAATCTTAAGTGTACTCGTAAATCCCTAACTAAAGTTAACTTTACCAAGTTGAACCTAAGCTACGTTTTGAAATTTGGGCTACCGTATACGCTGAAATGATATATCGCTAGCTTATGACGTTTTCATAAAAGCGTTAAAAGCGCATATTAACAATTGCACTTATACTTTAAGCCTTTAAAAAAAAATTAGACTTAAACCTTGGATCACTCGGGATTTCTTAAATAAATAAAGCTTAAAATAATTAAGGAAAAGGTTGTGCTAAGCGTCCCGGTAGTGCAAGGCTTCGGTGCCGATACAATAAAATTAGTAAACAGACCAATAAGGAAATAAATTCGATACGCGATAACTTTTTTCGTAAAAAACTTAATCAGCACTTGGCAACTCAATAAAAGAATGGGGCGTGGTCAACACTATTCTAATAAAAACTGCATTAGGGTGATGAGCCAGTTGTATTGCGTACTGAAAATCAGCTACTTTCAGACGCTGTAGAAGTAGCTGACAAATTTAACCAACACTTTACCACGATTGGTAATCTAAGTTCACGCAGCTGTGATTGTCAATATTCACCCTCGTTTAATTGTGTTCATACAGCTTATTTTTAAAACAATTTCAAGCTTTGCAATTATTAAAATTATTAACACACTGCAAAACTCGAGTTCGTGAGGCGAGGATGGTATTTCAAATATACTACTCAAGAGAATATCTCTTAATATAGTTGATATATTCAAATACTTATTCAATGCCGGTATTAATCAAGGGATTTTTCCTGATATCCTTAAAAGCGCTGTTGTTATTCCGATTTTTTATGGCAAATAAACTGTCACCACTTGTAACGATTCAAAAGGGAATTATTAGACGTACATATCTGTAGTGCAAACTATAGATCTCACTCTATGCCGCTTTTTAGGCGACTAGATATACTACCGTGCCGTCATTTGTATTTATATAAAGTCTTGAGTATTTTCTTTATTCGTTCAGGTTTTAGTACTATTTTAATTCTTAAAATAATAATTGCCATCTACCTTTCTTAAGCTATGTTATAGTTAATGTGTTGAATACAATATGGAAATTTAAAATATGTACATAGCATTAAGAAAATGATTAATAAATGAATGAATGAATGAGCTATCAGTTTTCCTCTTACTTTGACCATCCTCACTCTCCCATACACGATACAAGCAACCGGATATCAACTCTAAACTGTTCCACCGTGCCCCATATGACTTCGCAATGGGACTCTCTGCTGACATCTCCTCTCTATTTGGTCTTTCGTTTCCTTTGAGCCCTTGCATAATATGTGACAGATCTGTATCTTATAGCTAACATTCCTTAGTTTGTTCCTTGTCCCATTCATCTGTACATGTTTATAGTCATTAGCCGGACATCTATAATATCTTCTTTAGCCTCGGCCTTTGAACAGTGCTTGCATTCCAAACTACATGGTCTTCGTGACATTGCATCAGCATTTCCATGGGTACTACCTTTTCTATGCTCAATGGAAAAGTCATAGCTTTGCAGTCGCTCGATCCACCGCGCCAATTGTCCTTCTGGACCGCGCCAATTGTCTATGGATTACGGAACGGCAAGAGCCATTTCAACGCTGCGTGATCTGTCCTGAGGCGGAATCGCTGTCCGTAGAGGTACTTGTGAAAATGTTTAATGCACTCTACCAATACCAACAGCTCGCTCCGTGTAACGCAATAATTCCTCTCTGGTTTTCCAATTGATCGGCTGTAATATGCAACCACCTTCTCCTGCCCATCGACCAGTTGTGATAAAACGCCTCCTATAGCATATCCATTCGCATCTGTATCTAGAATAAATGTTGCTCCTGGAATCGGATATACCAACATTGGGGCAGTGCACAAATGCTCCTTCAATGTTTGGAAAGCCACTTCTTGCTCCTTCTTCCATTCAAAAGCTTTATTTTTTCTTGTAAGCTCATGGAGGCTATGGGCTACGCTGGGAAAGTTTGGTACAAATCGGCGGTAATATGTGCACATCCCAAGGAAACTTCTCAATTCATGCAGGTTCTGTGGTCTTGGCCAATCCTTTACAGCCTCTATCTTTTCGTTCGCAGTGCAGATGCCCTCTGTTAATTGTAACCCAAATAATTTACTTCCTTTTTAAACAGCGCACACATTTTGGGACTTTGTTTCATACCAGAGCCAGCTATTCTCTGAAAACTTCCTCCAAGTTTTAAGATGTCTCTCAAAGTAGCTGGTGCATTACAAAATCCAAAAGGCATTACTGTATATGCCAAAGACCATCTCCGACGCTGAAGGCTGTTTTCTCTTGTCTTCCTCCTTCACCTCCACTTGCCAGTAGCCACTTTCAAGTCCAGTGTGGGAAACCCTTTCGTACCAGAGAGCGAGTGCAGATTGACGTGAATTCTTGGCAATGGGTACCTATCCTTTTTCGTGACGTCGTTCACTTGCGGTAGTCCACTTAAAACCTCATTTCCCATCCTTCTTCTTTACAAGTACCACAGGTGAGCTACATGGACTAGCTGATGGTTCGATGACGCCGCTATCGCTCATTTCTTGTACGATTTGACTCACAACGTCCCGCTTCGCCAGTGGAACACAACGAAGAAATTTACGTATCGACCTCGCGTGTCCAGTGTCAATTCGATGTTTCACAACATTGGTGCGGCCTGGTTTGGAACCATCCTGGTCAAATATGTGTTCGTATTTTAGGAGCAGTTGCTTTGCCTTACTCTGATAATCTTCCTCTAGCCCCTCCGTCCATGCCGTGATGTCATTTGAACGATCAGTCTTGCTAGTTGAAATATGTTCCTGGAGCTGTTCACAATTAATAACTACTTCAGCCTCTTGGCATCTTCCCAATATAGCTCCTTTTGGTCAGTTTGAGTGGTGACTTGAACTCATTGAGTACTCTTATACCGGAATGCGTCCATCTTGTTTTGTCATAGCCAGGGTTTTTGCTACAAGTACGTTCGGTGTTGATCTGTTTTTTGCTTGATCTGTGTCCTCTCCGTGGCTGTACGTAATCTTGCTCCAAGCAATGGTTTTATCTTCTTGTTGACTAAATCCGCTCGAATTATGGAATGATATGCACCCGTATCTATAGTCAGTAAACGTTCCTTTCCATCCACATGTCCTCCGACAGTAAGATTGTTTGACCTTTACTACCAATTTGTGAGATAGAGAGCATGGGGCATTCAATTGCGGGAGCCAGCTGTTGCCCCATTCGGATGAGAGTAGATTTGGAGATTTGCTCATCTTCAGCTCTGCGTTTACGGCCACCCAAATTGTTGGAACTTTTAGAACCGGTGCTGCAATGACGTGCAATGTGACCTGGGTTGCCGCACTTGGAACATTTCATAACTCCAGCATTTTTCTGTTGTGACCCCTTCAGTGCTTCGAAAATTGTGTCTACCCAGTCTGGCCTTTCCACTTCCACGCGATAAGCTTTGTACGCTGGCTTACTCAAAGTGAGGCTGTTTCCTGAGTCAATGCATGAGATACCGTTTCAGCAAGTGTTAGCTTTGGGTTTCGAGTATGTGGCTCGCTTCGTTTCGACCGTCCCGTATGCCGTTTATAAAGCTCTGAATCTTTACCCTTTCAGGTATTCTAACGGCGTGCGTCACGCATTAGCTAGAGCTAGATGAGCGAATCTTTCAACGTCCGAGGCAAACTGGGGCATGCAAGTCTCGTTAGCTGGTCAGCGGTTTGCAATGCTAGTTCGTAGATCGTTTGTTTCATCCTGTGTTCGCTTACCGTAGCCTTCGTTCTACACAGCCAATCAATGCTTCATAACTGTTACTTTCGTACTATGGGATGGTCTGTAAGATCTCAGCAGCTGGTCCTTTTAAGCCAAACGACAGTGCGCACTCTTTTCAGAAATTCCGTTGTTCTCGCTGCTGACGTCTTCTTCTAATTGGTGCTATAAATATCTGGAAAGGAACGCACCATCAAACGTTTGGGGATGTTTACCTTCAGAGTAGCGTTGAAGTGATTGTATGGTTCGATTGTACACTCACCGATTACGTAAAGCTCTAGTCTCGGCCTGCATTTTATCTTGTGACCACTGACCCTTCCTGGAACTGCGTTCTCTTTCATACCCGCTCCAATTGTGCAGACATCTGCAATGATACCTGTTTGCTGAATATTTGTGCCGACATTTCGATATACGTGCCTCTTGTGCGTCAATCTTAGATGTTTATTTCTTTCTGACGACATTTCTGAAACGTGTGGTCTTGTCGTCGTCTCGCCTGTGACTTCCATGGGAGGCCGATATATGTCTTCTTTTTCTTCCGTTGAGTTTTCCATCTTGATGTCACTGTCGATGTTTGTGCAGATATTGCAGCCAATATCATGTTCGAGTCTGTGATGTAACTGGCTGAAAACATTCGAATCGCTAAATATCAATAATGCAAATGGCTTTATAAGGCTGCTTGGGAAGTGCTTCCAATAACTCTTAGCTTGCACAACTCTATTGCATGTTTAAATCAAACTGCTTACTGACTAACTCTCAGCTTGCTCTGCTTTTATATACTCGTCTGTTGCCCTTGTCCGCATATTTCTCCAATGTCTAGCGTGTGTATTGAAGTTTATAGCCTCTACATATCATAGTGCGGGTGTTTATGTGAGTACTGACTTCTTTGGCTTGTATGTATGTAGTAAATTGTGATTACTGTGTTTTATGTAGCTTGCTTTAATGTTTTTTGTGTGTTGTGCAGTTATTTAGTGATGTGAAATTCGCGCACGATAGACACAAATCACAAGGAATTTTTCTTTTGAAAAC
>JARSSU010018779.1:0-36168 GCA_029619165.1 Eurosta solidaginis
GTACGTATACGAGCAGCGGAGAGTCAATGCACAAACACATGCATATATCTGAGATACTCCTATAAGTATGCAATGAGAAAAACTATAAAATTGTGCAATTGTAGTTACAGCTGAGAAGTTTGAGAGCTGCTGGACTAGTAGATTCTGGAAGCGCCTAGAAGATGCGAAGGTTGAAATCAAAGAGTATAAAAGGCGGCAATTGTAGAGGCGCTGGAATTCAGTTTGATTTGAGTTGTCAAGCAGTTTAAGACGCTATCTAGCGAGCAAGAGCAGTATTATTTTGAATAGTAGAGTTTCATTTGAGCTATCAATCAGTTTGGTTATTAAGCAAGCTATTCGTTGCACAGTTTGAGTGTTATTGTGAAGTACTTTAATAAAGGCCATTTTGCATTATTACAAATTGGAGTTATTTATTCAACAGTTTAGTGATTCGAACTTAGCAGAGGATTGCAAATAAGAGGATTTGCAAGTAAATTCGTTACAATTGGTGTCAGAAGAGGAATTGTTGAATAAATTCCGAAGATTGGGAATACAACTTGGACATGGCAAAGTTGAGTGAATTGACGATCCAGCAACTGAAGGAGGAGTTGGAAGTCCGTGGATTGGCTACTTCTGGCGATAAATCCCAGCTACAAAAACGACTAAGTGTAGCTATGGTATTTGAAGGAATCTACAATGCTGAGGAGTATGTCTTTCATTATGATAGCGACAAAACAACAACAAAAATGGAAGAAAAAAACGAAACACCGCAGACAGTGACGAGCACAATATCTGTACAAACATCGACAATGGCATCTCAGCTGGAGTCACAGGAGGCACGCATTTCAGAAATGGCGTCGCAAATGTCATCTCAATTGGAAGAACAGAAGACATATATGTCATCTCAACTGGAAGCGCAAGAGGCACGTATATCTGGAATGTCGACAAAAATTTCGGAACAGGTATCATCGCAGCTCTTTGCGAAACTGGAAGAGCAGGATGCAAAAATTTTACAACTCGAGGACAAAATTGATGCCGAGATAGAAGCGTTGAAAGGTCTTATGCAACAGTTACAACTAAATCGCCCAGCTGTTCCAGCGAGCAATCCGAAGGTAAAAACTCCATCTTTTGACGGCTCTGTTCCTTTCGAGGTATTCAAGCTTCAATTTGAGAAGACGTCAGCAGTGAACAACTGGAATGCTGAAGATAAAGTTGCTGCTCTATTCGTAGCATTGAAGGGGCCAGCAGCCGAAATCCTACAGACGATTCCCGAGGGAGAGCGGAACAACTATGAAGCATTGATGGCCGCTGTCGAGAGACGTTATGGAAGCGAGCATAGAAAACAGATATACCAAATTGAGTTGCAAACACCGTTACCAAAAAGCAAATGAGACATTACAGGAGTTTGCTTCGGATGTTGAAAGATTGGCTCATCTTGCAAATGCGGACGCACCCGTGGAATACACTGAAAGGGTAAAGATTCAGAGCTTTATTAACGGCATACGGGACGTCGAAACGAAGCGAGCCACATACGCGAACCCAAAGCCAACATTTGCTGAAACGGTATCCCATGCACTGACTCAGGAAACAGCGTCACTTTTGAGTAAGCCCGCATACAAAGCTCATCGCGTGGAAGTGGAAAGGCCAGATTGGGTAGACACAATTTTGGAAGCACTGAAGGGATTACAACAAAACAATGCCGGAGTTATGAAGTGTTTCAAGTGCGGTAACCCAAGTCACATTGCACGTCATTGCAGCACCGGTCATGGTAGTTCCAACTTGGCTGGTCGTAAACGCAAAGCTGGAGGAGATAAACAAGAGCGAGTCAAATGTAAAGATCGAGAACTTGCCCCAGCTATTGAATGCCGTGTGATACCTATCTCGCAAACTGGAAGGAAATCGAGCAGTCTTACCGTCAAAGGAAATGTGGATGGCAAGGAGCGTGTACTGACTGTAGATACGGGCGCATCTCATTCCTTGATCCGATCTGATTTGGTCAACAGGAAAGTAAAGCCATTACCTGGAGCAAGATTGCGTACGATTACTGGCGAGTATAACCAAGTCCAGGGAGAAGTGGTATGTGAAGTCTTAATTGGGGAGGTCATGGTTCTACACAAATTCGTTGTGGCAGAGATCGTTGATGAAGTCATATTGGGAGTGGACTTCTTGGTTGACCATGACATCAAGATCGATATGCAGAGAAGGGTGATGCGTTATAAGAACCAGGATATACCACTTAACTTCAGTTTGGAGAAAGGGTTCAGCAGTAATAGGGTACTGGTGGAAAAGACTCGACAAAGACCACGAAAGTCAAAGGCAAAGGTTGATAGATCGAATGGGCCAAATAAATCAAAATCAAAAGTACCTGCGAGAGAAACACTGGCATTGACAAAACCTAATGGACGCACAAAACCGAAGCAACGAATTTCCCAGAAAGAATGCGAGGGTAGTTTCAAGCCAGAGCGCACTACTGTGGGGAAACGTGGGAACGATACTGATTATGCAAAGCAAATCCGTCCAGCGCAAGCTCTACGAAGTAGTTCATTGGCCAAACAACAGAGTGTGAAGGAACGAACCAGGGTATTGAGTAGTACGATGAAACACAGGTACCATGAGAACAATAATTCGAAAGGTTTCTTGGCGGGAGATTTGGTACTGTTATACAACCCTCACCGGCGGAAAGGTGTTCCATCCAAATTTCGGTGCAGTTGGGAAGGCCCGTACAAAGTTGTGAAGAAGATCAGTGAAGCCATCTACCGCATACAAACCATTGGGAAACCACGAAGTAGAAGAGTGATACATTTGGAGATGCTGGCAGCGTTTAGATCGAGGGATTTGTCTAATCGGGACGATCAGACTTAGGTGGAGGGCAGTGTTACGAATATTAGCAAAACTAAGGAGTGCTGCCATCTCTAAGCCGATGCTAAGCAGTGACGTGAATTCACATCCATAGATCAATCATTATGTATCTACATAAACGAAACAATAATTGCGTCTACTCATATGTACCATGTACGTATACGAGCAGCGGAGAGTCAATGCACAAACACATGCATATATCTGAGATACTCCTATAAGTATGCAATGAGAAAAACTATAAAATTGTGCAATTGTAGTTACAGCTGAGAAGTTTGAGAGCTGCTGGACTAGTAGATTCTGGAAGCGCCTAGAAGATGCGAAGGTTGAAATCAAAGAGTATAAAAGGCGGCAATTGTAGAGGCGCTGGAATTCAGTTTGATTTGAGTTGTCAAGCAGTTTAAGACGCTATCTAGCGAGCAAGAGCAGTATTATTTTGAATAGTAGAGTTTCATTTCAGCTATCAATCAGTTTGGTTATTAAGCAAGCTATTCGTTGCACAGTTTGAGTGTTATTGTGAAGTACTTTAATAAAGGCCATTTTGCATTATTACACATTGGAGTTATTTATTCAACAGTTTAGTTATTCGAACTTAGCAGAGGATTGCAAATAAGAGGATTTGCAAGTAAATTCGTTACAATATTTTACATTTTTGCATAATACAACAACAAGTACTGTTTTTGATAATCAGTTTACACCTTTTGAATTAGTATTTGGTAGAAAAGTTACTTTGCCAAATGAATTAAAAAAGGAAAATATAGATCCAATTTAGAATGGTGAAAATTATGCAAAAGAGGTAAAATATCGTATGCAAAAGTCACATGTACTCGCAAAAGAATTAATCAATAAACATAAAATTAGAAATAAAAATGCTTACGATAAAATAGCAAAACCCCTAACTATTAATATAAATGATAAAGTTATAATACAGAAAGAACCTCGAGACAAACACACAAATATATATCAGGGACCTTATACCATAACACAAATCGATGGTGTAAATGTAACAATTTTTGATGACAAAACTAAAAAGAAAAAATTAGTACATAAAAATAGAATACATAAGATAAAATAAATATTCTTATATTTGAGTTTTAGCATAGACTAAAATTTAGTTGTTGGATTAATAAAAATTATAAAAACTCATTGTTTACTAATAAAAATTGAATTTAGTATTTGAATTATTAACATAATGTTTAGAATATAAGTTAGTAATTCTTTGTAAATTACTTAATGTAGTATTAACCTAATATAGTATTAACATAGTATTAATAATAATTAATAAATAAGTTAGTCTTGTTTTTTGTTTTAACACAAATTGTTCTGAATGATCGAATTTTAGGAAAGGGAAGGTACCCCTTAATAATGCATATTCGTTCATTCAAAACAATTAATCTTGCAGTTGAATAAGCAAGAAAGACGTGACAAAATTGATCACTTTGTCGCATCCTTCTTTTTCAAAGGAGGGTGAATAATGCAAATCTACCTTACGTTTCAATCACTTGCTTACATATTTATGATATTAAGTTAAGTACTGTATGCAATTGAAAAGATTGTCAGATAATTGTTTTTGAGTAGTAGGCCGGGTGAAAAAATTAAATTAAATTGGGAGTTGAATTGAGGATTTCAGAGAGTTGAGTTCTGAAAGTTTTTATTTAAAATAGTTTTGGCTAAAAGCCTTAAATTTGTAATTTATTTACTATGAAAATCTCCCTAAATATATTGTTTTAATTTCTGTTTTTATTCATAAATAAATATCGTTATGAAACCGAACATAACTACGAAGTTGAGAACATTATTTAAAAATGGAGTTCTTTTATCGTAACTGTCTGCGATGTTTCGTTTTTCTCTTCAATTTTTGTTGTTGTCTCGTCCCCATCAGTATAAAAGACATACTCGTCCACATCAATTCCTTGAGACTCCATTACCTCTCGTAGCCGTGCCTGAAGTTCGATCTTATTGCCGGTTGTATTCAAACCACGGTTCTTTAACTCCTTTTTCAGTTGCTGGATCCTCAACTTTGCCATGTCCAAGTTGTATTCCCAATCTTCGGAATTGATTCAACAATTCCTCTTCTGACACCAACGTTCGTATCGCTAAACTGTTGAATAAATAACTCCAATATTGAATAATGGAAAATTGGCCTTTATTAACTCTTCGTCAGACACATGTTTCGATAGTCACATTCGGTACACATGAGTCTGGCTGGACCCACATACAAATTGTATGCATCCTGATGTCACGTTGTTTAAATTTTTCCCAAATCTAATATATATTATAAATGGCAAAGTTTGGATGTTTGGATGTTTAGATGTTTGGATGTTTGGATGTTTGTCCAGACGTTTGTCTTTGTGACTCAATCACGCAAGAACGGCAGGCTTCTTAGGAACGGCTTATGTCTTAATCCTCGAAAGTCGAAATGTATCGTCATTCGTAGAAAGCCGCTTGCTACAAATGCCTTAGATAATATTATGTTCGAAAACTCTGTTATAGAATATTTTGACACGGCAAGAAATCTTGTTATAGTTTTTAACAAAACACTTACATGGAAAGACCATATCTTTAACACGGTAGGAAGAGTGTACGGAATGCTCCGTGCACTGTGGTTGACACAGTATTTCACCCCGCTATATATACGATTACTTTTATCCAAAGCGTACTTAATACCCACGCTTCTTTATCGCTGTGAGATTTTTTCTAGCTGTGACTATCCGAGTAAAAAGAAGTTAAATGTTGCTTACAATAGCATTTCCAGATATGTATATGGACTGAATAGGCTTGATCACGTTTCCCATTACTCTGAAAAGTTGCTAGACATATCCTTTGACAACGTTCTAAGGGTTAGAACTTTTATTACCTTACATAAGATAATTTACACCAAAGAACCTCATAACCTATTTCGAAGGCTTAAATTTCTTCATTCAACAAGGTCAATGCTTCTCGCGCATGTTAAATATCGTATGTTAGTCTCTGAACGGCAATTCTTTGTCACTTCGATCCGTCTTTCGAACTCCTTTCCAACTAGAATACGGCAAATAACTAATGCACTGCATTTCAAGAAAGAGTTAACTGACCTCATTTCCTTCCATAACTTATGTACTTTACTGATTTCTTATACTGTTTCACTCACCACTTTCAACCTTACCTAAAGGTTAAACTTGCAACCGTACTTCTATTGCAACTCTCCTTTAATCTTAATTTCTGTTCTTCATCCCTAGGCTAAGCTCTATTAAATATATTTTAATGAAAATGTCTCTTATCAATTGTGTATTATCTATTGTGTATTATCTATTGTTAATTAGTTAATTTATTGTCGTATTTTTAAATATTACATTTTTTGTTTTTGTTACTTTTTTTTTGATCTTATGCTGTTTTGACTAGTACTTTAAAATAATTTTCTCAAATTGTTGTGCTGGGAAATTAAATAAAAATACAATACAATACAATTGGTGGTTTCTGAACTCCACAATGGACTCCATCCATTTAGATCTCCTACCAAAAACAGATCTGAGTTCGCACAAGCAGTTATATCGAAGAGATCTTTAACGCTAAATGGTTACTGAGGAGGGAGATAAGTGGGAAGGATGGTGAATTTAAAGTTCAAGTTTACCTCGATAGCAATAGTCGCTAGAGAAGATTGCACATCTATGCGTTTGTGAGGTATATCATTTTTTACCATGACGGCTATCCCTTGTTTATTTGTTAAATTTTGTGGTAAGATGTGAAAGTATGTATGTGGTGTAAGAGTTAGATATTGCAGCGGTTTTGTTGTATACGAGGTGTGTTTCTGTAACGAAATGACCGAAGGTGTGTGTTCTTTTATTAGAAGGTGTAGTTCGTTCTTGTTATTGCATATTCCTTTTATGTTCCATTGTAGAACTTTAAAAGTCACGGTCATAGCGTGGCTCCTGCATTTGAAATATCTGTGTCCGAGTTAGGCGACATAAAGTAATTGCATCTTTGAATTAATTGCTGATTAAGCAGAGTTATCGACGAATTCATTGTTGTGTGTTGTGTTTTAGTGAGGGTTGTGGTTTCTTGGGGCTGCTGATGCAGTTTTCCCAACAGTTGTAGTTGTTTCATTTAAGTGTTTATCAGATGTGCTACTTCATTAAGAGAAGCACTGTTGTTGCTATAGTCGGTGTTTCATTAGTTGTCTTATTATTTATATTGTCTGGTTTTTTTTGTCGTAACAAGTTATTAAGTTATTAAAGTTACGATTGTTATCTTGTCCGTAAGGTTTAAAACACCATAGGCTGAAATTAATAAATAAAAAAATAAATTCCTTTCATGAGGAACTATTAAACTGTTTTTCTATAGATAGACTACATGTCAATAGACTACATAATAAATATTTCCCGTGTGGAGCATAGTTAGAGCTAGATAGAATTCAGCCAGAGCTTTTACAATGTTCTTATTTATATTTTTACTTTATATTTACAGATGCTTCGCTTATCGTGCCATATGTTACGCACCAACATTCAACGGCAGTTGATGGTTCGTGGTTTTGCCAAAGATGTGAAGTTCGGACCAGAGGTTCGTGCATTAATGTTGCAAGGCGTTGATGTGCTCGCTGATGCTGTCGCAGTTACTATGGGCCCAAAGGGTCGCAACGTTATAATTGAGCAGTCATGGGGCTCACCTAAAATTACTAAAGATGGTGTAACAGTGGCGAAATCTATAGAATTGAAGGACAAATTTCAGAACATTGGAGCCAAGCTTGTTCAAGATGTGGCAAATAACACTAATGAGGAAGCCGGTGACGGCACAACTACTGCAACAGTCCTTGCACGTGCTATTGCAAAGGAAGGATTTGAAAAAATTTCCAAAGGAGCTAATCCTGTGGAGATTCGCAGAGGTGTTATGTTGGCTGTTGATACTGTTAAAGATCACTTAAGAGCCATGTCTCGCCCAGTTAATACCCCAGAAGAAATAGCTCAAGTAGCAACTATATCGGCAAATGGAGATCGGGATGTCGGAAACCTAATTAGTGAAGCCATGAAGAGGGTTGGTCGAGATGGAGTGATCACTGTCAAAGATGGTAAAACTCTTACCGATGAGTTAGAAATAATTGAGGGTATGAAATTCGATAGAGGGTATATTTCACCATATTTTATCAACTCATCTAAGGGAGCTAAGGTGGAATTTCAGGATGCATTACTTTTGTTATCTGAAAAGAAAATTTCATCTGTGCAAAGCATTATACCTGCACTCGAATTAGCTAATTCTCAAAGGAAGCCTTTGATAATAATTGCTGAAGATATAGATGGCGAAGCTCTAAGCACACTTGTTGTTAATCGTCTTAAGATAGGCTTGCAAGTAGCAGCCGTAAAAGCTCCTGGATTCGGTGATAATCGTAAATCTACCCTTACCGACATGGCTATCGCATCGGGTGGCATTGTTTTTGGCGACGACGCAAATTTGGTTAAGCTAGAAGACGTTCAAATAAATGATCTCGGAAATGTAGGAGAGGTTGTGATCACCAAAGATGATACCTTACTACTCAAAGGAAAGGGCAAAAAGGAAGATATCACCCGTAGGGTGGAACAGATAAAGGATCAAATTAATGAGACAACATCTGAATATGAAAAAGAAAAATTACAGGAGCGGTTGGCACGTTTAGCTTCAGGTGTAGCTTTATTGCGTGTAGGTGGATCGAGTGAGGTGGAAGTAAATGAAAAGAAAGACCGTGTAAATGATGCTTTAAACGCAACTCGCGCCGCAGTAGAAGAGGGAATAGTACCCGTGGTGGTACTGCCCTTCTCAGATGTATACCCATTTTGGAAGGGCTTACGGCTTCTAACGAAGATCAAGTATGTTTATTTTTCTCCATCAGAAGTTTAAAATTTGTTGAGTAAAATTCTAGAACAGCGGTCGATTGCTCTTACGCATAAGTATATATAGTGAGACGCTTTTTCATATCAGTATCAATTAGTCCGAGGCAGAAAAAAGTTGATATCTATCAAAAGATATTTACGAAAAAACCGAAAGCTGACCCGGACCTCTCTGAACCGGTGGTGGGATCCATGGAATTTTTGGCACAGAAAACCTTTCTGCATTGGCGGCCTTCGGCCGCTCTTATTAAAATTTACCTCAAGTTGTTCCAACTGTCGAAACGCGTATATTATCAACATTTCCGATATTTTAGCAGTCGGCCGCTGTTTTCTATAGACTTTTACTACTTATTGTATTCCGAAAATGTTTAAGATTCACTTGAGCTAGGTTGGTTGTTGTTGTAGCAGTGCGCTAGGTTGGTAGGTAGGTGTAGTGTCTGCAACCCAGGTTGTTGTTGTTGTATTAACGATAAAGACACTCCCCAAAGGCTTTGGGGACTGTTATAGATGGTACAATCATTTCCTATGCTGACGACTGTACGATTATGGCTACAGGACCTGGCCCTTCAACCGATGAATTAGTTTCTAAAGTAGACAGCTATCTCCCCGATCTTTCCAGTTTCTTCACCTCCCGCAACCTGGCATTATCACCGACAAAATCCACGGCCGCCCTGTTTACGACGTGGAAGGAACAGATGTCGCAAATATTGAACGTACGCGTCGATGGTGTTACCTACCGACTGTCAGTCACCCAGAGATCTTAGGGAATACTCTAACCTTCTAGGCTCGTGCCACAGAAATCATATCCAAAGTACAAAGTCGCAACAAAATGGGGGTAAGATAAAGAAACGTTGCTAACCACGTACAAAGCAATTGGCTGGCCGCTCATGAGCTACGCGTCACCAGTTTCGTCGCCTGGTCTTAAAAATACACACTGGAAAAGGCTACAGGCCTGTCAAAATGCTGCAATCAGAACTGCTACCGGATGTCTCCTTATGACCCCAGAACACCACCTGCATAGTGAGGCCAAAGAGCTCAATATTAATCCTGAGAAACGAAAACTAGGAATCGAAGCTTTTAAGGACGTTCAGACATCCGGCAAATGAAAATTAGGTATAGAAACTTCTTGAAAGCTTTTAGTTAGAATTGTCATTGTGAATGAGTACTGAAAAGCTCAAGGAGGGAAGTTCGCTTGACGAAGAATACGTTCGGGATTTACCATCAAAAGAAGTAATAAAACCTATTGATAAAACACTGGCGAATTCAGCAACGATGTCAAGTTTTGATCTGGTAACAGCCACTTAAGTCATCCCAACATTCAATTGGGGACTTTAAAGAGCTTAATAATTTCTTAGGGCTGATTGAATTCTACCATGATACCCTTGCGGATCAAGCTCAATAAACGATCCTTATCAAATTTGTACTAGCCACAAAATTGGCGGAACAGGTGAAAAATAAAATCTTGACGGAAGTAATACCTCACAACTTGCAAACGTTGAAAGCAACTCTTAAAGATGCATTCCGATCAAACAAGACCGCCTCTGGGTTGCATGCAGAAATCAATAGAACTCTACAGGGTTCTCGGACAATCCTCACCTTTGCTTCTCGTATACAGAATCTGATAGCTTCCTTGAATGAAATTCAAATATCTGAGCAGGGAAGCGAACACAGAGAAATAATCGTTAAATTAAACGACCAAATTGGTCTAACGGCCTTCAAAAACGGGCTGCAGAGCCGGACAAGTCAATAGTGGCAGCGGCGAGACCAAAAAAGCTGATAGAAGCAATCCATATTGGAAGTGAAATAACCCCTAGCTCGACTAATAAGAACATGTTCAAACCTAAGAACAATAGCTTGAACAATAGAAACTACAATGGTAAAATCAAAACAGACGGTTTGGGTAAGGAAAATTAACATATCCCGAGTCTTCGGACTCGAAGCCACAAAACCAAAGACCATAGGATGCCTAGGGGAAGGCAGCACCACAAACTTCATAAAAGCCAGGATAAATGCGAAGATAGTAGCACTGCTGGCTGATTCACGAGCTGCTATCTCGGTGATAAAAGACCACAATAAATTCACTTTGCAAAATAAAAGGCATCGCAAATTGCACAATGACTGCAAGTAAATCAGTTGAAATTGATATAAGTTGTCAAGATCATAAAATAAATGACAACTTCTACATTCTGCATCACATAGACAAATTAGAGGTAGATGGAATTCTAGGTAGAGACTTCCTAATGAATTACAAATGTAAAATTGACTACGAAACGAATGCTGTAACACTTCAACTGAAGGAAAGCCAAATCACATTACCAATGTACATGCGGTTAGAAGATTCTAAAACAGAGTGGAACCAACATAGAAGAATAAATTATTACAATTATGGAAAACGAAACTGCCATACGGAAAATGACAAGAGGTTCATGACGGTGAAGGATGAACTAGCAGTAGACAACGAGTCGAATAGTGAGAAGAATGCAATATTGCAAATATGCAAAAAATATCAACATGTGTTTCACTTAGAGGAAGAAAACTTAAATACCAATAACTTCTACAAGCAACACATTGAGCTCGCGGATAGAAACCAATTAAAACAGAATGCCTCACGTTCAGTAACAGGTGATTGAACAAGAAGTTGACAAACTATTAAAGGATGATGTTATCGAGCATTCTACTAGCCCTTATAACTCACCTCTGCTAGTCGTTCCAAAAAAGGGTAGCTCTGAAGATAAAAAATGGCGATTAGTGGTGGATTTTAGATCATTGAACAAAAGATCGTGGATGATAAATTTCCAATAACCCGCTTGGATGACGTTATGGACAAGCTCAAAGGAGCACAATACTTCAGCACATTAGACATGACAAGTTCATTTCACCAAATTTCATTGGACAATGTTTCAAAAAAGCTACACAGCATTTTCGACAAGCAAAGGACACTACCAATTCAAAAGGTTGCCATTCGGATTGAAAATCTCGACAAATAGTTTCCAGAGAATGTTGTCGATTGCGCTCAGCGGACTTACTGACGCGGCATTTCTCTATGTAGATGACGTAATAATATTTGGGAAGAACCTGCATGAGCACAACAAAAATTTGGAAAAAGTGTTAGCCAAATTGAGTAAATATAACCTGAAACTCAATCCTGCAAAATGCAAATTTTTTAAACCAAAGTCACATACTTGGGCATCGAATCACAAATAAAGGCGTAACAACTGATCCCAGCAAACAAAGTGTAGTTGAAAACTACCCTAAACCGAGAAACGCCGATGAAGTAAGAAGTTTTGTAGCATTCTGTGATTACTACAGACGATTTATAAATAATTTTGCAGAAATAGCACGACCACTGAATCAACTGCTAAAGAAAAACCAACCATTCTGCTGGAACAGCGAACAAGAGAAAGCCTTCCACAAGTTGAAAGACAAACTGCTCTCTCCACCGATTCTTTTGTATCCTGACTTCTCAAAACGGTTTATACTAACTACTGATGCTTCCAACTTTGCCCTAGGAGCCATACTATCACAAGGTGAAGTTGGGAAAGATAGACCTATTTGCATATGCAAGTAGATCCCTAAACAAACATGAATTGAACAAGTCAGTAATAGAAAAGGAATTATTGGCAATTCATTGGGGTATAAATCATTTTAGGCCTTATCTGTACGGCACAAAGTTCACCGTATACACAGACCACACGCCATTGGTAAGCTTGTTCACACACAATAAGCCTTCATCCAAAATGACGAGAATACGAGTCGATTTGATGGACTACGACTTTGACATTGTATATAACAAGGCAAAATGAACACTAATGCTGATGCACTCTCACGAATTCAGCTTAACACGAAAAGCTGAAAGAGATGATTCCCAAGCACAGAATAAACATTGTAACCAGGGCAATGAAGAAGAATCTGCAAACTTCAAAGAAAAAAGAAGAAGATTCAAAAAGGTCACAATATGGGAGCTTCGAACACAAATTTGCAGACTGATCACCTACATATTTGGGAATGCACATCAATTTCTGATAAGGGGCATAAAACGTCTTGAGTTTAGACATAGAAATGATGAAGCACGAAGCTTAACGATATCACAAATTGCAGTAAATGGTTACCTAATTATAGAATATAGTGACAACTCAGTATCGAATGTTGAAGCGATTCTGAGGAAGCTATTAAACAAAGCCAGCGATAAAGGCTTAAAGAAGTTATCGCTTACAAAGAATAGTCAAATATTTGACAAAATAAGCATAACTGAATTCAAAACCATGTTCAATGAGCTACAGAAACATGGAGATAGAATCAATGCCTGGATATAATCCTATACGAACCGCCAGAAAAGAATTGAGTCACAAAAGTAATGCACAAAATAATAAGGGACTACCACAACTCAATTCATGGTGGCCACAGCGGCATAAGAAGAATGCTAGCAAAAATTGAGCAAAATACGTGTGGAAAAACATGAGGCAAATGATAATAAAACACGTAAATAACTGCAAAACATTCGCAAAAGCAAAAGTACACACGTACTGACACACCAACAACGTCTTTGAGGAAATCGTGATTGACACGGTCGGACCGCTTCGGCCATCCAAAAATTTCCGTTATATGCTGACATTGCAGTGTGAGCTTACAAAGTTTGTCGTCATAATTCCCCTTGAAACAAAAGACGCAATAACGGTTGCAAGGCAATTGTCGAACAGTTTATTTTGAAGTATGGGTGTATGCGAAAAATAAAAACTGACAAAGGCACAGAATTCACAAATGAGTTGCTAAAGAATATATGCAAAAAATTAAAAATAAATAAAGTGCATTCAACTCCATTTCATCATGAGACGTTAGTTCAATTGAACGAAACCACAGAGTATTGAATGAGTATTTAATGACACTGAAAAGCATGGATAATTGGGACGAGCTCATCCATACTATATGTACTCTTACAATTCGACACCACACACGTCAACGAAGTATTCCCCCTTGAGCTTGTATTTGGTAAACTATGTGCATTACCGAATGAATAGTAAGCACCAAAGAAAAAGTGTACAACATAGACAATTATTTGAATGAATTAAAGCTAAAGCTTAGATATGCACATGACAATGCTGCTAAAAATTTGCAAGAAAGCAAAGTAAGAGCTAAAGAAAAACAGCTAAAGTAAAAAAGCAAACTTTACAGTGAATGATTATGTTTACTTGAAAGTAGGCAACAAAAGAAAATTAGAAGTACCATTTGAAGGACCCTATAAAATAATAGACAAAATGGGCCAAATAGCACAATTGTAAAGAACAAAAAGGAAATAACTGTACATAATAATAATGTAGTTAAAAATAGGAGTAGTACAATAATAATTTTTCTCATTATTTACATAAATAATTTTTCTCTATATATTTACATAAATAATTCACATATATTTACATAAATAATTTTTCTCTATATATTACATAATAATATCACATATATTTACATAAATAATTTACCTAGAATTTTCTATATATTTACATAAATAATTTACCATATAAACACCACTAAGATATAACCGAATATAAATTAATCTATATTTTAAGAAACTACAATTAATTTCATTTATCTTAAGGGGTAGGGTATAGTGTGCCTGACCACACTAATGCACGCGATACATTTAGCTGGGTCAACTGTTTGATGTCTCGATTGCATTTGACTAGCTTTATACATGAGACACCTGTGACATATAGCTTAACAATGTGTGATCGCATTGCACAGCTTAGCAATGTGTGATCGCATTCAATAGCACACTTAATTAAAAAAATTAGCAATTAAGGATTTGTATGTATTTCAAGCGGAAATCGATCATGAAAAATACTTCAAAGTTCAGTTTAGCAAGAAGCAATTTTATGCATGAGTAGGATTAAGAACTTCACTGTAAACATATAAAAGCTGGCGATGAGCCAAAATAATTATTCTTGACTAACAGACTTAATCCACGTGGTTGTCTTTATTCAGGAAACAAGCGGTCATTTTAATGCTTGGACAAATGAGGCTGGAGAGCTAAGATAATACTCATATCCACACCTCATCTTGGACTAGGCCCTATATAGGACACTTAGGGAGAACATTTGATTCAATCCTGATTCAGTGGGCCAGGTCCCTTACATGCGTCAATCTTCGCGTGGCCTCCTACGTATCATAGATAACCACGAGACCGTTGAAGGGCGGCTACACAACGGGCGAATCGGCGAAGTGTCGGGTGGGGAAGAAGCGCAGTTTGGTGGAAATCCGTCAAATCAATCTTCAGCACTCTAAGGCGGCTTCCGCAAATTTGGTGCTCTGCAGAGTGGATATAGTCCTTGTCCAGGAGCCGTGGCGGAGTAGTAACGGCAGCAATATTTCTGTATCACTTAAGGATTTCAGGCCAATCAGTCTCTGTCGGTTTCTTCTTAAGACGTTGAAAGGTTGATTGACTGTATCTACGGGAAAGGATACCTCGAGGGTTACTGTCGGCTTCACAGCATCAGTACGCATGCAAGGGCAGATCGACGGAGATGGCTCTCCACCATTTAAGAAAATAGATGGGTCCCTAGAACACAAGGAGTGTGGTCTGGGAGCCTTTCTAGACATAGAGGGGGCTTTTACCTATGTCTTACCGGGGAAATGGAAAGAGCTCTGGTGGGTTTAGTAGTCGAGGCGGCTCTGGTTGAATTTATTAGCAAACTTCTTTGCGGCATAATTGTCGCAACGGAGTGGGAAGGGGCTATAATTAAGAGGAAGGTGTGCAGTGGCACGCCACAGGGGGTGTCTTATCTCCTCTGCTCTGGGTTGTGGTAGTCAACGAGCTTCTTGTGAGCTGGAAGCAAATGGTTGTCGGGTGGTTGCCTATGCAGATGACCTCGCTATCCTAGTCAGAGGCAAATTTATGGGCATCCTGCGCGATTTCTGCAGGCTGCCTGGATACTGTGCTAGGGGGCTGAATCATGTATTTGGTGGTCAACCCGGGAAACGGAATTGGTTCTTTTTACAAGGAGAATAAGATGCTCGATTCAGAACTCCCTCGATTGGAGGAGTACCGTTGGTACTTTCTGATAGGTTAAATATTTGGGGATTGTTTTGGACAAGAAACTGTCCTGGAGACCCAATGTGGAAGATCGGGCCAGGAGGCGCTGTTGCCCTGTACTGCTGCAGAGGGCTATCGGAAAGAGATGGGAATCTCGCCAGGAGTAGTACACTGGCTTTTGAGATGGTGGTCAAACCGATTCTGCTCTATGGAGTGCTGTCTGCTCGAAAGCACTGGACACGCGAGCACCTCCAAATGTTAGCGTCAGTGCAACGGACAGTGCTGATCGTATCAGTGGCGCCTTCAGACAACACCTTACCCCTTGGCACTGAACGTCATGCTGAACATACATCAGTAGATATTGCGGAAATGCGCCGCGTCAGGTCGTTGGTCAGGCATGTCGTGACATGGCTATGGGCTTTCTGACTTCGGACACTCTGGCCTTCTTCCAGTTTGTAAACGACTTTATCCCGGACAGGACGGATCTATGCTGCCGATAACTGCTCCTATACAACCTTCACCCCAGTCATTGCGAGAGGAGCGCGGCAGAGGATTACATCTGGGTCAGGGGACCTAGTACTGTTCACGGATGGGTCGATTAGCTGCACGGAAGGTTGTTGGGGAGTCGTTTAGTCAAGAGCTAGATGTAACGCCGCGAGTTTAAGTCGCGATCACTGCAGTGTATTCCAAGCGGAAGTTGCTGCGTATAAGGCTGCGGTCGATGAATGCTATCAGTGCTACTACGTAGGGAATTCAACATCTACTCTGATAGCAAGCGGCTATCAAGGACTTGAGGTCAACTACCGTTGCGATCGAGGTCGTGGGAGTGCCTGACACCTCAGCTTTGCGAGTTGCATCGAATCATAATTAAGATTATCTGGGTCCGGGCCATAGTGAGATCCCGGGCTAAACTGTCAAGCGGATCTCCTAGCCGCATCGGTACAACTGATCCGGATGGAAGTCTGGCTGTAGCTCGGGATTCCGCTAGCCATGTGATTGCCTCCTCTATAGCTGGGCTCGATGTCAGCTCAGCAAACGTAGGGCGTAACATGTCTGTGAGGTTGCAAGATCTCTGGCCGATAGTGCTGGCAGGAGGTATGCCTCGAGAAATAATTGAGTTCACTAAGCTCCCTATCAATGGTCATCGCTTTGACAGGGCACTGCTCCATGGGTATCCATGCGGTACGTCAATCAATATACTGAAACGCCATTCTCCTGAGCAGCTGTTTGGAGGATCATGAGGTCGAATACAAATCACTTTATGCTTGATTGCCAGCTTTTTGCCAGAATCTAGGCGAAGTACTTCGGTCGGCGACTCACGTGATCTCCGAGGAATTATCCAGCGGTTGAGATCGTATCATTCTCGGCGCTTTATCGTTGCTTCCCCAACGATTCTCTAAATAGCTAGATCTAAGTCACCGTTATTTTTGGTGTATGTGGTATCACAACGGACCTTCGTGTTGTCCAAGTGAGCTATCCTTCTCAGGGCAGCTACCACCTAAACTAACCTGAGGAAATCTAAATCAATTATCTTTATTGCTTATTAGAAATATAGCGTTAAATAAATAACATAAATATAATTGACTTTCTACGTCTATAAATATCGTTAGGCTAACAGAAAACAAAATATAAAAGCTTTGTTTAACCGTTTTCAGTCTTGGAAAAACTCGCCTTTTAGAGAGTCATAATTTTAGTTAATAGGTTCCGTAATATTGATACGAAATAATTTCGTTAATAGAAGTATAGAGTAGAAATGTAGATAGTAAAAAATAAGTACACTATAATTCCCATAATATAGAAAATGATAATAAGAAAATAATAATTTGCTAAATAGGCATAAACTACTATAATTTGGAATTAGGCATCACAAATCTCCTAACTAGAAAAATCTAAATTACAATGAATAAAAGCATCCACTTTACTCATAATATCCATTACGTACTTATATGATAATATGATGTAAACAATTAAAAAGGCAACATAAAGATACATTTAAACAGATAAAGTTACGTCACAATCAACAAAATAACTATGCCATCCAGGAGTGGTGCACAGCATGCATGACTACTCTTCAAGGCGGATGGTGTGCATTCACTCATGTAAGTTATTCATTCATATATTTTGATCCATTTTGGATGGCTTAAAATGCCTTGAATCTTACATACATACATATATTTTGGCTCGGTTTGGTACGGCCTGAGATTCTTGACATATTCATTCTTTGATACACACAGAGATTTTCACACGCCACGGTACTACGACCGTGCACTGCCTAGTACTTGAACCTTATTATATTCCTGTTTAAAGCTGACCAAATGCTCGCCACCAGCTTTACCTGCATACAAATTCATTGCCACAATTTATTTATGCTGGCATTGCATTTCCCACAGCTATTTATTTAGGCTTAGAATGCAGTGCCCAGGAACTGAAAGTATATGCATGTAATACACTTAGTTAGTATTAGTGTAAGTAAGTAGTTTAGCTTATAGGAATTTGTATAAAAGAGAACGACTTTAATACAGAAGAGAATTCCCAAATTTGACTACAATATCTAACACACACCTATCTTACACTTTATTTATTGTATAGGCCGCAGTACACATGCATACATACGCATATATATATATGGCCGTGCTCCTGTAAAAACCGTGGATGAATTTATACATGTACGGTCCAGCGACATCAGCCAGCGAATGTGGATATGTATTTCGTCTAGCTATTTCATTGATTCTGTGGCGAGATTACAATTCAAGAGGATGTATTTAACGCCTTAGTGCTAATGCTTCGTGTCAAGCTGCGCGCTCCCTCCAATGCAATATCGCTCTTGTCGAGCCACCTACATGATGCGGGGCAGCGTGAAGTATATAAATATGATATAGCGTGATGATAACTTTGACGCGGGGGAGATCTCATAGAAAAGAGGAATATTTGTTGATTCTAATTAATTGCAATCCGGCTATATAGATCTAATGGCTGGAGGTCAAATCGCGTCGAAGCTCGGAGTTGGGTGGCTGTTCGGTATTGTAGACAACTCCTAAGAAGTCAGCCATACGCGACAAAGTTTGTTGTTTAAGATGAATACCTCGTCATAATCTACCAATACTCATTTGAACTCGTGACTGTGCACATTATACCTTGCTCTCCAACCCCACTCGATTGTGTGCGACTCGTTGACGTTTGCTACCAGAAAATGTTTGTCCCTCTCAAGAAATCTGAAGCCTCTCCACCAATCTGTGCTCAGAGTACTCTCTGATGGAGAATTTTCAGTTTCGCACTATTAGGCAATGTCGCTGATTTTAGGGTGACTACTTTACTCAGCTCACGACAGTAATCTTCCATCTTTTCTACGGTCCGGGTTGTATCAACCGCAGCGTTGATGTGCTCAAATGCATTGAAAATATGTGCAACTCTTTGGCCGACCCGCTGTACCTAAGCCAAGCTAGCGGGTACCAATTAACAGCTATGGGTTCTGGGTTACGTCATCCAGTCACCTAACTGTCGCAAACCCCCTGTACGCATAACTTAGATGTAATAACTGTAGACATAGCCGCCTTAGAAGGTCGAAGAAAGTACTTTCGTTCGCTAAAATGCTCTTTTCTTCCGAGTCTTAGGTGGTCTTTTCCGACCAACTGGTATTCCACACCCAAGGCGTGGGATTCTTACTATCGATTAAGTATGCCATACATTTTCTTCGTGTTCGAAATAGGTGTAAAACTCTGGCGAATTGGAAGACCACTTCGTAGCTCGAATCCACCATCTTTTAGTGTGTCGACGACCTTCTATGCAAAATTGTAGATCCTTATTGATGTACCAGTAAGAGATCTGTCCATATAAACTTATGCCGACAGCTCATATGAAAATCTTGCATTGTAGAGACGAATCCTAGCCCCAGATGACACGTTGCAAGTGAATGTTCTACTCAGAGTTGCGCACCTGTCGGTACAGTTGTAGCTATAACCGCTGTTATTGTTACTGCAGATCGATGTGTTAGGACGCGCGTCAAAATAGAAACTGGTCCTGCTGCAATGTGGTCCAACAAACAAGGCGTCGTTCAGCGAATTCGTATTGGTGATTTAGCTCATGATTAAATACAACCCTTACACTTAGTGAATAAATTCCTTTGCAGGTTCAAGTGGTTAGTGTCGATGAACTCCTGCATGAACTCATGTAGAGCGTACGAAGATCGGCGCCAGCCTTGTTCTTCACCTAAAGAGGGCTCCTGCACAAACTTATCTTATGACAGACTCTTACACGCAACGAATGTACTCTGACGCGGGATTCTAGATCTAACCTTGATAGACCCTCAACTAAAACACGGATTACTACGCGATTTTAGAAGCTCGTACACCTTCTCCGCATAGGCCAAATGACAAGTAATATTCGAGACGTTGTTCGCGAAAGTCCAAACCGTGGGAGAAATAGGTGACTAGCGAATTAGAAGTATCAAAGTAGCGCTGGTCAATTAGTTTGATTGAAACACGGGAGTATTGTAATTGTGAGAGTACTACTACAAAGTAGTGTACAATAAAAACATTTTGTTTTACTGAATTTTTGATTTCTTTTATCGACAGTTGCAATGATTCGAGACGATCACAGAAATGCTGCAAAGTATTAGAAATATCCAAATTGTTAGAATTGGTGCAGAAATAGAATGGTTGATCAGCAACTGAAAAGGAACTGACTTTATGGACTTCGGAAGGAATTAATGTTGGCGTATGTCTTCATCCGACAGCGACGGATAACAAACAAAATGGAAGTAAAAGACGAAAGACAGTGACGACACACAGAGTGTACATAATACTTGTGCTGCAATGTCTGCCCAAACATCGACAACGACATATCACACTGGGAGAACAGAAGACCTATATGGCACTCAACTGGAAGCCCATGCATCTCAGACAAATATCGTCAACAAATTTCAACGGTACTCTCTAATAGCTATGATATATCAAATATTACTTTTATTATTCTATATCTTTTTCTTATATATGATGTACGTTACCTATAGTTTACTCGTTAAGGTTACTTTGTTGAGTCATATAGCACCTAAGTCGTTGTTTCTGGTTTTAAGTAAGTCCTATGTGTCTATGATATCTAACTTAATGTTAACGAGCTCCAGAGACTCTACTCACTATGCCGCGTATACTAGCAGAACAAGCTAGGGGCTAAATCTAAATCACGTTAATACGCAAGTTTGTATAAAAGACTAACGAGTGTAGAAGATTCTGAAATTGACGTTCTGTGTGGATCAGAAACTGGTTACGTCACGACACAGTAACGGTCTAGTCAAAAGTTTATGGTTATCAACTTTTCAGGCTGCCGGAGTGGATGGTCGGTGTTGGAATATATGTAAAAGACCGCTTGCCTTGTAGTATATGCTCGTACTTCTACTGATGTTGACTCCATGGACTATATGTTTGTTGAGGCATTTTCATATCAAAGACATAAGCTCTTATTGGTGTGTAGACCGTCCCAATCGCTAAATGACTTCTGGATTTTACAGACTTCATACAGCCACTACTAAACACTCAGTAGCATTATAAAAGCTGGTGATTTCACAGCACCTATTTGAAAAACACCAGTTTAAAACTTACATGGAATCTCTGGACTATATCCTACCAATACGTCCTCGCCAATGCATTTTACTCGCACAAGCAAAAATAAGCTAGCACCCTACTCGATTATTCTTTGCCAGCGATTTCCAAAAGTCACCTCCACTACAACCAGTTCATCAGCCCCTAGTTTCTCAAAGCCATTATTTGATTTAATGACCTATGACTCTCAAGCAACAAGAACACTGTAATAATCGCTAGTGGGTCTTGGTTTAATGCTAACATCAAACGCTTAATCAATGTGCCGAATAAAGCTTATTCACGATGGAAGAGATACGGTACATGTATATATTTATATAGGATTATTTGATTTAATGACCTATGACTCTCAAGCAACAAGAACACTTTGTAATAATCGCTAGTGGGTCTGGTTTAATTGCTAACATCAAACGCCTAATCAATGTGCGAATAAAGCTTATCACGATGGAAGGAGACGTACAATGTATATATTTAACCAATTTAATCTGCCCGATGTGCGGCCTCCAAAGCAATAGAACAGCTAAAATCTTGTTTTATAGTGAAAATTTAGTATGTGCAATAATTGCGACTAACATGAAATACCATAAAGTCGATGGTATTGGAAGCTCTAAGGAAGGTACCTATTTCCTCAGATTTCAATGAAATTAATAATAATGTTGCCCAGTTTTCCTTTATACAGTCCTTAGCTTCCTCAGGGGCAGACTGTATTTATAAATAATTGTTTACATACCACAAACACAACGTTGAACATAAAATATAAAATTATAAAACTTAAATCTGAAGAACTTTTGGTGTAAATATCACATTAAGATAAAAACTCACATTTTTGTGTATAAATATGTAATTATAATTTACATAATGCCACACTTTTAAAAACTAAATAAATTAAATTCAAGTCAAACTTAAAAGACCGGTAGTGCGTGGTGGTGTGGAATATATGTAAAAGACCGCTTGCCTTGCAGTATGCTGTACTTCTAGTGATGTTGACTCCATGGAATTCTATTTAGGTATGCTAGTCAAATTGGACTTTGATCCATAAGTAGAAAAAACATCAATTATCATTAACATAATAAATGAAGCGGATGAAATGTTATCAGTTTCCTCTTTTCTGTTTACAGTTCTGCTTATGTTTTGCATTATTCGCAAGCTTTCAGCGTCATCTGACTTTTCCTCGTTTTTCTTTGTCCCAAAATTTTCGCATTGTTTATGTCAGTATGCGGCAGTGGCTGTTGTATGTTGCGATAGTGCTGTGCTGTTTTGTTGTTTTAATGTGTGCAGCATGTTCTTTTAATCTTAAGCCTAGTGTACGTTTCGTTTGTTCCTATATATGTTTTATTGCATGTCACAAACGCCTGGCAACGATCATGAAGGATCTAACAGCACCCACCGATTTACCGCAGCGTATGCCTCCCCAAAAAATCCTACCGAATGCGTAATCGCGTTGTCAACAAGAGTGGCACAACGTACAAAACAAGACCATCGGACTGGCACCAGAACTACCAGAAATAGCGTTTACCATTAAACGGCCCAACACAAATACAACGCACACATCAACCGCCGAAAACATTTTAATCACAACGTCGTCGGGCCGAGAGAAGTAACGAAAAAAAGGATGCCAAGTCCGCAGAGCTTGCCTCCATTCAAGGCAGTACGTGGCCGCCAAATAGCCACGAATACCGCACATTAAGATATTGGAGCCCGCCATAATAGCGGCACCTAAACGCCATTGTGTGCGACAAAAGCAACACTGGTGACACTATACCGTATGCACCAACCCGAGAGCCACACAATACTACTAATGAAAACCACGCCCAAGATTCTTCACCGCGACTGTGGCTAAAACGCAACGGGTGATCACGGCGCGTAAAGTGGATGAAGATCACGCATAATCAAACTGAAGGCCACTCCAAGATGGTACGATTCGCTGACTGAGGCAGAAACAAGATTCACATAGATTGATAATTGTGTTTTCCTTCTATACATGAAAATGTAATACCTTGCATTTTGAAATGTAAATTTAAAATGAATTTTGTACTTGTAATTTATACACAAATGAAATGCACAAAAAATTATAATAATAAAAACATCAGAACACATATACACACATGTCGCCGAGCCATCGGATTCAACGATGGTAAAATATCCTGGCCCTGTTCATGGTAGTGCAGGCCTCCGGGCCTCAACCATAGAATACCACAACCTTTCGTCCGCGAAGTAGGAGGGGGAATGTAACTTAGCAAATACTGCGTCATAATATCTATCCTCAAAACGCCCCATCCTATGTATATATGTACCTACTGCATATTACGTGCAAACACAATGCATGGTGATAGCCATGCATACATACCGACATACATATATACACTAATTCCATACATAACCTGCCCAACAACCATCGAGCACAAGGCAAGCCAGCGATGGTAAACATACAATGGTTGAGAATTTTCACTCGGGTCGCGCTATGGCGCGGCAATGCAAGTATAATTCCCAGTGTCTTCATAGATAAATATGAAAAGATGATTGCCAGATTACACCAGACAGCACTCGCCTTAGGTGAGTGGAGTGCGTGCCGGCTGCTATGGCAAGTCGGCAAGGGATATTCTTTGGTCAGGGGGAGCGTTATAAGGTTGGTTCCACCGCCGCGTAACGCCGCCCTGACTATCGGACGCCCTAACCGGTTTACCTCCATTCCTGTGAGTAAGACGGATTTACACCCCTTATTACTCACAGAAAGGTAATGCACGAGCAGTCTGTCTAGGGCAGGAAGGAAACCCGTCCCAACGCCTGTGGCGGGCGGATGCTCCCCACTACCATTGGCAGACTGCCCGAGCCAGTATAAATTCATACATCATAGGGACTCCTTTGGGTCGATGGGGTAAAGTTACAAGGTCGGCTCAGCTGGCCGAGAAATCAAAATCATGTGCACTTGAGAACAAATTAAATTCTCTTTAGGCTCTTAGATAGAGAATTAAAGGCATACATTGTTCTAACTCTATTATAAAAATATGTCATTACTCCTCAGCTTCGGTCTGGGATATGAAATGGAATGCAGTCTAGCAAGGCAGAGGAATCAATAGTTCCACGACCTATGTCATAAACAAAGAAATTGACGGAATGATTCTTCTGGAGTATAAGCACTTTTAAGTTAATTAGCTGGCATCTAGCAATGTACGAAGGTGACGTATCCATGAACGGTCAATCGCCGAAGAGCGAATCGAATCAAAGATTTTGAATTCGTTCAATCCTTGATATGCTCAAATCATAATAAGTCTCCAGATAAAGACAGCCTATTCTAACTAGAGTGCCAAACTTGTATACAATAACAATATTTCAGTAGGGTCTTTGCAATCTGAGCCAAAACGGCGACTAATGCCAAGCATTGAGCAGGATTTAGCAATTATGTAATTTATATGAACAAGAAATAAGAAGTTGGAGTCAAAGACAACACCGAGATCGAAATATTTATCTAAGGGAACACAAGTTGAGCGTCCTCCGATACAATACGAGGTGGGAATGGGAGAATGAGATCTTTGAGAACGAATTATGGAAAACACTTTTTTCTGTTCAATGTAATCGTTAACTATTACACCAGGACTACAACGTGTATACCTGCCAACCTATAAAACCGCAATGCGTTTTTTAGCGCACGCACAAACCGGCGTTTTTGCCCTAACCCAATAAGCATGCGTGCGACAATGTAAACGCATGTGTGCAAACATCAAATCTAAATGTCACGCAGACAAAAATTGGAAATCGAGTTAGGTTTTCACGCAGCAAATTCAATTCGGGTTGCGCTCATCCAAGTGTATGTGCATGAGACATTTTTGACAGAAAATGACTTGCGTGCGTTATATATTAGGTTGGCATGTTAATTATCCTCTTGTTACTTAACAGTCTAGGCGACTGGTGACAGCCGTAAATATTTTCAGATCATCAGCATATGGTAGACGTCTTGAGTGTCGCAGCTTGATATGTCATTATAAAAATAATAACGAGCAACGGCCAAATAGACTGAACCCTGGGGAACACCAGAGTAGGCAATAAACGAACGTGATGAAGTACTGCCAATTTTTACTACATAGCTCGAGATGAAAGATACGACCTTATCCACGATAAAAAGATGGATGTGAAATCCCAACACTGGCTAGTTTGGATAATAAAAGCGAGTGACTAACTCTATCAAAAAGCTTTCGAAAAGTCGTATAGATGGTGTCAACTTGAGGACGGTTACCAAATGCGTGATAAACGGAATCTGACAAATACTAGAGTGTCGTGGTAGATCTTCTGGCAGGAAGCCATGCTGATTAGTGATATCAAGCTCTTAATGGCAAACACACACTTTATGTTTAGGATTGTACTCAAATAATTAGATACCGTAGATATGTAGAGATGGGTCCGTAATGGAAATATCATTCTTGTACACGCTTTAAAAATAGGGGTAATAGAAGTAATCTCAAGCATTGATAAATTCGCCACTATCAAGCGATTTATTGAGTAACATTAAAAGAGGGTAAGCAAAAGCTGGACAATTTTTAAATAGGCAGTAGTGCTGATAAACCATCTACCTCGTTCTGTGTTTTGTACTAATATAACTTACATGCCATCTATTACGGGTATCAATTATTAGGTTGAGAGCACCCAAATTATAGAGAGTCAACGACTGGGCCCTGGTTTCAGTTTCTTCTTCAATGTCAGACTCAAAGTTGAACTGAAAACGTTTGCAAAAAGACTTGCAGCCTAATAGGTGGTCGAAGCAATGCTTCTTTATAGAAAAACCTCAGACGGATGATAGAATCACGATTTTTAGACTTACAGAAAACCAAAACGCTTTAGTGTCGTTTGATTTCAGTTTCATATTTCTGAACATTATTTTATGTCAGCACCCGACTCATGGATTTAAACTCCTTCGAGTACGCAGATATAGATCTCTATGGAAGAAGATCCTGAAGACTTAAATTTGAATAAAGTTTGTTTCTTAAATTTTTTAGTTTCGTTTAAATCTTTAGTATACCATGAGAATGTTATAAGATCTTTTTTTATTGATAGGAATAATGCTCTTACAGAGCTGTTAACTTTAATTTAAAAATGTTAAAGCAGTAATGGAAGATAGACCATAGAAAAGAAAATCCAGTCCTAAAGAGTATATTTCAGAGATGCCAGAATCAAAATCGCAATTTTTAAAACAAAAACTAGTAGAATGGTTTCCTTCACAAATAGAGTTAAAATTACTAAGTTCCAAGTTTAACACTAGTGGACATGATGTTGATTTGCAGCCGACAAAGGGTCCAGGCACTCATTTAATGAAAAATTAATATTAATCGCTAATAATATAAGATCCAAATTTTTAAGAGTCTGTTTGTAAAACAATTAACCTGGAAAAGAATAAGACTTAACAAATTATCAATTACTTATGACTCAGCGAAATTGGTAACATTATTAGGAAATAAAGAAAAAGTATCATCTAGTCTACTCCAGCTTATATTGCACAGATTAAATCATCAAGAATACAGTATTACTGTTAGAAAGCTTAGTAAATAAAGCTAAAATATTATAAATATGTGCTTTATAAATTCCATCCGCACTAGACGGCGGAATATAGGATGCACAGGTTAGAAGTTTAGAGCTGCCGCAAATTGATACCAAAGTTGATCTAAGAGCGAGTCCCCATTTGCCAAGGAAACTAATGAACAGCGATATTTCGTGGAAAACTGCAATGAGTACACCTCTACCTCTTGAAGTCTTGGTTTTCGCGAAGTCTCTGTCCTTCCTAAAAACATTATAGAGCTTAGAATCGAAGAATTCATTGCTAAAAAAATGTTTATTGAGCCAGCTCTCATAAGAACCACAATATCATAGTCCGAGTGAGACCTCAGATCGAAGAGTACTTGAGATTTTGTTCTTAAACCAGACACGTTATGAAAATATATTTTATAAGGGCTCATTACGCATTATTTCCGGGGGACTGGGCCTTTGTGGTTTGAGTGTGACACCACCTCCTTTCGAAAAAAAACTGGAAGGGACGAGTTTAACATTCGCGGGCCAAATATCGGCATTTAAAACCTTCCCATACCACCAATCTTCAACACCCAATTTAAAGGTAACTTTCTTGAGATCACCTTCAATAACATCCTTCTTCACAAGCTTAGCGCACACCAGAAACCGCTTCTCAGTTGAGGGCATGTTTAGAAACATAAGATATAATATTGTCGGAAGTTACGATAGGCAAGAACGAGGATATGTGGAGCCACTTCATCGTTCGTACGGACACCTAGGTCTTGACTGTGGGCTGGATCCAACAAGTAAAGGCTGTTTACGAAGCTTTCGGTTAGATTTGTAATTAGTTTTTCCATTTGGAACATGAGACACAGTAGGTGGTGGAGCATTTGGAATTGGACGAATAGTAGACGACGAATCAAGTGATCGGTCCATACCACTGGAGGACAATTTGAATTTAAAGTCATAAGACCAGTACTAGGACCATTAGTGAATGAAGATGGAGTAGTATCACTAATAAGCTTAGTAGTAGTAGACTGCTGGGATGCTTGCATAGGCTACAGCAAGTGTTTTAGCTAAATTAATTGGATTCTCAGTTAATATAGTAGAGAGAGTAACAGCAGAATTAAAACAGGTTTAGCATTTGGTAGAGTATCTGGCAGCGAAGAAGCACGCAAAGTAACAGCGGCAGCAGCGTCCGAATATAACTATAGCTGAGCACGACGCAGCACGAGGGACTGGTATAGTATTATTCCCCCCTATTGCGAGTGTCGATTGCAGTAGATTGTCGACCGCTGAGCGATAATCGATTATCTTTATAATGTATACAAATTATGTTATATACATCGAAAAGTGAAAAAAATATAGCAAATCTCTCTTGTATAAAATAACTGTTTATAATTGTCCAAAGATTTGGAGATTAATTTGTATAGTAATACTATTAAATGCAAAAAATGGAATCGACAAATTGTCGGATTCTATTCCGATCGACACTCGCAATAGGGGGTATTATTAGCTGATGATACAAGAGAAGAGCATTGACGAGACTGATTAGCAGTAGTTACAGCGACGGATTTATTACTAATTTCATTAGATGCCGTGCATATGACGGATGACATGAGGAGAGATTTGCTCAGACTGATTAGTAGTAGATACAAGAATTTTGTTTTGCTCATTGCACCATTTTTACTCTTGTTTTCTTTAGCTAAGCTACCAAACAATGCTCTGAAGATTTTTCAGCTGGAGAGTTAGTTTCGATATATCCGCATTTTTATAACCTATTTCGGTCCGCAATGATCGACACAAAGTTTTTCCGTCTTTTGCACAAAAAGTTGTTTGTTATCTCGATAATTTTTGATCAACGACAGCATAGAAGCATTATCAGCTCTTAGATAAGAAAGTTCCTTTAAGATAGATTGCATTGATTGTTGCTTATTTGAGGGCAAACCCAATGTTTCACTGGGTTTGCTATTATCAGAGATTGATGAAGCTAAGTTACGCTTGTTTTAGAATAGAATTCTCTTCAAAAGCAGCTGGTGGCGGCGGAGAGCGGATCCAAGACTGACTCTCAAGAGAACGAACTTTACAAAGATGGTTTGTCAGACGAGTTAGAAAATCCAAATCAGCCTGCACCATACTAACACAGCTTAAATGAAAATCTCTTTGCATTTCACACACTGAATCTTCCGATGTGTCCGATCAATCCTTTGTCCACAAACACAAGGCATGACAATCAAAATATAATAAATAAAGGTGCCTGATTTATAATAAAATTAAAGAAAATAAAACTTTTTTAAAAATAAGCTTTTATTATTGGTTAATAAAATTAACTAAAAAGTAAATAAAATTAAAGAAGAACTTTTTTAAAAATAAGCTTTTATTATTGGTTAATAAAATTAAACTAAAAATTAAAAAATAAATTAACTGAAAACAAATATAACACTTTTTAAGTTCAATTAATTAGGCTTCTTCGTCTGCGACAAAAAAATCCATATTGTACATAATTATATATTTTTAACATTAAAACTTTACACCTAAATTATTAAATCTTACAGTTTATATCACAGTCCTAATTGTTCTAATAAAAGCGTGTTACATTGTGATAGCAAGAAGGTCCTAAATTTTCTTAATTATACCATCAAAATTTAACACGCTTTTATTAGAACAATTAGGTCTGTGATATAAAATTTAAGATATAATAATTAGGTGTAAAGTTTTAATGTTAAAAATATATATTATGTACAATATGGAATTTTTTTGCCGCAGGTGAAGAAGCCTAATTATCGTTAAAGGTTACAATGAGCTCATAAAGTATTATATTTCTTTACAGCCAATTTATTTTTTTTTAGTTAATTTTATTAACCAATAATAAAACCTTATTTTAAAAAAGTTTTGTTTTTTAATTGTATTTACTTTTTAGTTGATTTTATTAACCAATAATAAAAGCTTATTTTAAAAACATTTTTTTCTTTAATTTTATTTTTTACTTTTTAGTCAATTTTATTAACCAATAATAAAAGCTTATTTTTAAAAAAAGTTCTTTTTTCTTAATTTTATTTTTGTTCATTTTGTTCCCACGAGTATAGGACAAAAACGGTCCATCCCCCAGGGAGAGTAGAGGGATAAGGGCTTCAGTACAACAGGTACCCTGGTACCCTGAGGCGCAACGTTAGCGATATGAAATTTTTATACACCCTCATATTATTCAGCCCTCGGCACGTGCTCACCTTGGCATTGGGTCATAAATACTAATAATAAATCAGAAAAAATCCACATTCATTCAGTGGCAGAGATCGGCATCAGGTAACTTTTTTGAGACTCTAATATATCCGCAGCAATTTGAGTATGAGTACATATAAAGCAACCAAGCGCAGCTAGCCTAATCTATTCGTTTACATACAAAATTGATGTGTAAGTATAAGCTGTGATGCATACGGATGCAAGCGACAACGGTCTCTCACGAACTATTCTCGTGTTTGGTCTGCTTTCGTAGAAATTTTACTTGAAATACGAGGCAAAGGTTTGCTTCGATGGGTGATTTCAAGCGCAACTGCTAGCTCAGCTAATCAGTTATCAACTGAGTGAAAGAAATTGTGCTTTTGAAACGATACGTTGGGCAAACTGTTAACCATAGCGGAATGATACAGGTGGCAGCATGGTGACATACTACATACATAAATAAAAATTCCATGTACTTTGTTTTTGTAAATTCGATGGACAAATGTCAAAATCGTACTGCGCCGGAAGTTGATATATCAAATCAAATAAAAAAAGTTTGTAATCAGCTGTTCCATGCTGCCACCTTGTATCGTTTCGCCATGCTGTCAACAACCAATCGATAAAAACGTTGAGTGAATGGAGCGGAAAATTTTTATGCTCACTATTTGTCGTAAAGTTGCAACTGTGCATTCCAAGAAGTTATCACTAATCATTCGCCAGCAGTTTGTTCAAATGAATTTATGAATATGTGCATACATATGAATATACAGATTTTCGAAAAAACATATCGCATGTAAAAGACGATAATTTAAGTTATATCTGACTTTTATTAATATAAATGAAAAATGAATTGGAAAATTATTAAATGAGTTTGAGTTAATTGAAATACGCTGAATCTCCCCGAATACGAAGCCGCAACGACAACTCTCAAAATCCAACTGTCTTCTTTTTCTTGCTCATCCGTTTGGGTTGCTAATTATGTTGCGTAAGGGATGCATTTTAGCGGCGTGCGTAGGGTTTACGCAGGTTTGCATTTTATAGCCTTTCATTCGGCCAATCCTGATTATTGGAGGCGCCCTCGTCTCCGTCGCTATCGTCATCAAATCTGTCGAAATTTGGCAATTTACCTACACCACGGTTTCAATTTATCAGACGCAAAAACCGATGTGTAATGCCGCTGTTTACGTTTGGACCCCTGGCAGATCTTCAATTAGATATCGGTCATTTCCAATAACTTTTGTGATGATAAATGGTCCCTTGTACAATGGTTCCAATTTACGAGAACCACCTGTACTAGTCGGTTCGTTTTGAGCAACAACTAAATCGCCAATACTATACTGAATTGGTTTACGGTGTTTCTTGTCGAATACCTGTTTTGCTTTCTTTCGTTGCTGATTAATTCGCTCAGCTGCTTCTTGTTGAATTTCTTTAGTACTAGCTTCGTCGAATACCTCATCTCTGTGTAATGCCAAAATTAATTTATTTTGCAGGATATCTCGGGGTTTGAAACTAAGGAATAGTTCCTGCGATATACGTTGTGTTGTCTTATTTTCGATGTGTTAAGTGCCCATTGTATACCCCGAAGCTGATCGTCCCAATTTCTATCATTGCTACTCGATGGCAGTAACATACTCAAAATCGTCCTATTAGTACGCTCGGCATGCCCATTTGCACGCGGTGTTCGTACTGCATTAAGGATGTGCTTAATATCATTTTCGGTACAATACTGTTTAAAATCTTTGGAGGTGAACGCAGTTCCGCGGTCAGTAACTACACGCGTCGGGACCCCAAAATAACTGCTTACCTCATTTAAAAGTACTAAAACGTGTCGTGTCGCGGTGCTCTTAACCGCCCGCGCTACTGTGAATTTTGTAAAAGCGTCTACTAACACTAAAATATGTTCATTCTGTTTCTTGCTACGAGGAAAAGGCCCTAGGTGGTCGAGATGTACTGTCTTGAACGGTATTGGCTCTATATCGTCGTAATGATATTCTCCTTCGATCTTACCACCCTCGCTGTTTGTTATACGTGCATTCAGCGCACGATTTCACATACGACTTTACAAAATTGCGCATACGAGGAAACCAGAAGAACTTTTCAGCTTCCTCTATTGTCTTTTCTGTGCTGAGATGCTTTGTTTTTTCATGTATATCTTCGATTATTTTATATCGCATAGCCTTTGGTACAACCCATAGCTTCTTATCTTTAACCTTGCGATATAAGCGCCCGTTTTCTATTGTATACTCTTTTTCTAAGATGTGTCACCTTGCAATAATTTCTCAATAATTTCACGTATATTAGAATCTTGATGTTGCATACAATATACCCAATCGCCTATTTCTATATCTGCCTTTGCAATCTTCAGCGATGCAGTATCAAAATCTACACTTTCTTCGTATGGCATTCGGCTCAAAAAGTCAACGTGCTCCATGCGTCGTCCTGGTCGATGTTCTAATTTTATCGCAAAATCCTGGATTCGTAGAAACCATCTTGCAATTCTGGGTATTAACTCTCGCTTATGCATTGCTGACGTTACCGCATTGCAGTCTGTCACAACCACAACTTCTTTACCCTGTATATAATATCGAAATCTTTCTAAGCTACTTACGACAGCTAGCGTTTCAAGCTCATAGCTATGGAATTTTCGTTCGCTCTCGGTTGTTGATCTACTATAATAAGCAACTGGCTTCCAGTCGTTTCCCTCGCGCTGTAATAATACACCTGCTATGCCTACCGAACTAGCGTCTGTGTGAACTTGGTGATCTGCTTCAACTCTATAACCTGCCATCACCGGTTTGGTTGTCAATGCTCGTTTCAATGCGAGAAAAGCTTCTTCCTGTGGCTCAGCCCATTCAAATGGCTGATCTTTCCGCAAAAGTCTACGTAGAGGCTCACTAATAATCGAATAACCTGGTACGAACCTACGGAAATATCCACTGAGACCAAGAAAACGTCTTACGTCTGTCACTGATTTAGGGGTAGAAAAACTATTTACCGCTGCCGTCTTTATGCTTCCAGGACTTATACCACCTGGGTGCAGTTTATGCCCTAAAAACTCAATCGATTGTTTGAAGAATTCGCATTTATTTAAATTTAGTGTAAGATTCAGTTTGCGTAAAGTTTCAAAAATACGCGTCAGCTTTTCGATCATTTCTTTAATTTCGTTACTTCCAACTAAAATGTCGTCCATGTAATGTATCATATCTCCAGGTTTTGTATTATCTTTAATAATTTGCATTAGGCGTTGAAATACCGCCGGCGCATTCCGCAACCCAAACGGCATTCTCTTAAACTGGAATAAGCCCTTAGTTGTTACAAACGCAGTATATTTACGACACTCTACTTCAATTGGCACTTGATAATAGCCACTATTTAGATCCAATACAGAGAAATATTTAAATTTCATAGCTTCGCTCAGTCTTTCTTCAATGTTGGGGGTTGGATAAATTTCTTTTGCTGTGTACTGATTTAATCGTCGATAATCTACGCATAATCGTTCGCCCCCTGTTTTCTTTTTGACCAATATAATTGGACTTGCGTACTCTGATTCAGATTTCTCGATTATATCGCATTCCAAAAGTTCGTCAATCATATCTTTTACTAGTTGCTTTTTAGGTTCTGGTACTCTGTACTGTTTCTGTGCTACTGGTACGTTAGTAGTCAGTTCGATTTTCATGTGCATTGCATTAGTTACTCCTATGCCCTTCAAACTTTCAGCGAAAACGTCATTATAATTTGTGAGTACTTCTTGTAACTCGCTTTTAACTCTCTCATCTTCAATACTACATGTAACGTCACGTACATTTACCTCTGCATGTGTGTTTTCTACTCTCGTCACCTGCGATGTGAACGTTAACTTGTCGCTTTTTATTTCTACTTTGACGTCTTGATCTTTAAATACGTCCTGCCCCAAAAGAATATCTGTTGTCAGCATATCGTCGTCTACAATCAATAAGTCTATTTTGATAGTGACATTATCAATATCTACGATGGATTCGATCTTTTCAGTCAAAATTCTTTTACCGCCGCATATACCTTTAATTTCCATTGCGCATTGATGTCGTTTACCATTCATATTGTCTACTATTGAGCGTCTTATAAGGCTACACTCACTACCAGTATCTACGAATGCTAATAATGACTTACCAGTAACAGTGATTATCTTTTCGCAAACGTTCTGGAGTTGCAGATATTGAGCACACTTAACATTAGATTTTTGCTCAGATTTTACAATTTCATTATTATTATTGCTCGCCCGGCGCTGTTGTCTTGGCTTTGGACAATTACGAGCTATATGACCAATGTCATTACAATTATAGCACGTCACAGTTTTCTTTTCACTCACATTTTGATTCGCGTCTTTTGCACTGTTCGTATTTGATTTATTTACATATTCGCTTTTTACATACTTCGATACCGACAAATTTTGCAAATATTTTCGATTGTCTCGCGCATCTCTTTTATAGAGTCAAACCGTATAGCAGCGATTGCTAATTGTAATTCCCGGTGCTTTAATCCGTCACGAATATATTTTATTGTTGCTTTTTCGCTAAGCTTATAACGACGACTTAGACCACTCATACGAAAACAATAATCTAAAATCTTCTCATTTTGCTTACGCGTCATATTTGCCATCTTTTGATGTACTTGAGCTTCATTTAACTCGACACCAAACTCGTTTATTAAATCAGATGCTAATGCACTCCAGTTAGAATAAAACGATGGAGCTGCATCTAACCACATTCGCGCTACGCCTTTCAATTTGCTATACACGGCTAGTATCAAGCACTTTTCGTCCCATTCATACGCGTTTATGGCACTGTTAACGCGATCAATAAATTGTTCGACGGTTAATGAATTTTCGTCTGTTGGATTAAACTCAGGTATTGTTTCCGCAATAACCTTCACACTAGCATTTCGTCCCACTGTGCTTTGTGGTGACATATTGACACGCTCACTTGTTACATTGTTTCCACTCGGTTGCGTTTGACCCGACAAATTATTCAACATAGCCGTCATGTTTTCTAACATCCTCGCATTCGTTTACTTGATTTGCAAATTACCTACGGATTCACTCATTTCAATCTCATCACTGTTCAAATGCTCACTCAAACGTAGCACTAATTCTGCTTTTGTTCCCGTAGTTGGCAAGTCATGCCCACGTAGCTGCTCTTTCAGCTGATCAACTTTCAACTCAGCAATTTTCATCTTGCACTTTTTTCGGTTACAAAGTTAAATTAGAAAACTCACTCACGTTCTTTTGATGAATTCTCTCAATTTGCGTATTCTATTTACGTTCGTTTTCATGCGTTACACTACAACGAATGCTGTTTCTTTACATCTTACTTTGCTTTGCTATTCTACACAATGGTTGCTAATATTCAAAATTCTCTCTTTGTTTTGTTGCTTTCGACGATCGTCCATTCGTACGCCCGATTTACCACGACATAAACTAATGAATTCAAATATTACCGACGCTTTGTATATATGTTTCGTTTACTTTTGCTCATATACATATATTATTTGCTTTTGCTTATACACAAGCGGCCATTCGTACACTTGCTTCTTACAATAACAACAATACATTCAAATTCAACCGACGTTTAACTTGTCCTGTCTTGCAATTCACATGCTCGTCCATTCGTACGCGCACCCGATTACAACAACAACACGTAGTTCTATATAAGATACAGAATTCTTGTGCATTTCTATGCGCTATTCTATTGCGCAATACAATTACTGTAGCGGCTATAGATTTTCACACTCATATACTTTACAAGTTTTCACGCTTCCCGAAATTTCGATGCACTACTTAACTTGCAGGTTTTTTTCATGCTTTTGCACAACACCTTTTATTCGAAAATAATTGTCACTGTCCATTAAATTTGTTTTTCTTCGCACATTCACATGAGTTCCGTCTCACTTCTGAACTAAAAGACGATAACTTAAGTTATATCTGACTTTTATTAATATAAATGAAAAATGAATTGGAAAATTATTAAATGAGTTTGAGTTAATGAAATACGCTGAATCTCCCGACTACGAAGCCGCAACGACAACTCTCAAAATCCAACTGTCTTCTTTTTCTTGCTCATCCGTTTGGGTTGCTAATTATGTTGCGTAAGGGATGCATTTTAGTGGCGCGCGTAGGGTTTACGCAGGTTTGCATTTTATA
>JARSSU010018780.1:0-13102 GCA_029619165.1 Eurosta solidaginis
AGGCAGCAAGAATGCTTTTTATATGATGAACATCTTCAAAACACTGAAGATGAAGTGTGGGTCAAGCGGAGAGAATAGCTGGCTAGTCTGGTTCGGTGGAAGTTAGGTGTGTAGCCCCAAAAAGTGTAGTACGGCGTTTATAAAATTGTGTTAAGAAGAGTTAAATTATTTTGTGGGTCACGGTAACTTGTACAAGCAGTATCCGTACAGCGAATGAAAGAAGAATGTTAGTAGAGGATGGGACTAATGATATATGTCAAATAGAATCTGCATGATTAATTAAGATTTTTTCCTTGGGCTGTGCACTATATTACTCATGAGATTTGTTACTGGCCGATTTATTGTTACTCAATATTAATATTTTTTTTTGCCAGCGTTGTAGCTCCATTTAGTTCTCGTGTTTCATCATCATCACGAGCATAACAAAAAAAAATAAGCTTTATTAGGTGTGGAAGTAAGGAGCAAGTGAATGATAGTCATTTCTGCGCACATTGATGAAGAGCGTTTGTGCACTGCCTCATCATATTGTATTGGCGATGGTTTATTTAGTGTTCCGATTCCAGGAGCACGTGTTTTTTTCTTAGCTATTCAAGATGCGAGCTGTGATATGCCTATAGGATTGCATGTTTAATCCCCCCCCAACAGTAAATACCCCCTCCTTTTTTGGGGGGGGTTCATGGATCATGGAGATAGGTAGTTTGCATAGTAACAGCCGTTGCTGATATGGAAAACCAGAGAGAAAACTACTCTGCGTTTAAATCGCTCGGAGAGAGCTGTTAAGTGGGCGATGGTAGTAGTGGCCTTAAACATTTTCACAAATACCTCTACGGACCAGCGTTCCGTGTCAGGTACGTGGTGCAGATCACGCCATAGAATCTTTTATATTATGGCTTTCTTGGGGCTTCTCTGCAGTTTTCCGTAAATCCCGGAAGGACAATTGGCACGGTGAGATCGAGTGGCATAATTACTTTGTACGAATATATGCTATGACTTTTTCCATGTAGCATCGAAAGTAGATATTACATCTATTGTGAAATAGTCTGTATGCAATTAATGTCACGAAGACCATTGTATTTTTGGAATTGGCCAAGCACTGTTGTCATTAAAAGCCGATTGAAGTTTCTTAAAAGAAGACATTATATGATATGATTTCCGTCTAATGACCTTATACAATGTACACTGATGATGATTTTATTGGACAAAGGAAACAAGCTTCAGATAAGTTGTACCTATGGCGTAGAGATACAATTTGTCCAGTGTTATGCAAATAGGGCTTCGACGTGAAAATGGAAGACCATGACTGAAGATGGAATGACTTCAAATGTCAGTAGAGAATTAATTGGTCCCATTTCGAAGTCATTTTCTTTGGGCACAGTGTTGAACAGTTTATTCTAGTTTTAGAAATTGATATCAATTGCCGT
Organism: Eurosta solidaginis; assembly: GCA_029619165.1. Taxonomy (NCBI): domain Eukaryota; kingdom Metazoa; phylum Arthropoda; class Insecta; order Diptera; family Tephritidae; genus Eurosta; species Eurosta solidaginis. The sequence goes on from JARSSU010018780.1 coordinate 1,422, forward strand.
TTGTCCTTCATCGAATAGTGTTATTGAGAGAGCGAGGATGGTAATAATGCAAGAAGAATCCTGGATAGTTGTGGTGTTCCTCCAGGGTATACCAGGTATATTCCTGACGTGCTTCATAGCGTGCTTTACATATATTGTGTCCAGCGAGGTCACTTGGAATCACGAAGACGATCCTATTTGTCTAAAGAAGATTAAGCAAGAGATTCTATTGGGTTGGTTTGCCGTACTAGGTGTCGTTGAATCGGTATACGCGGTGTTTATTTTGACAAGCTTAAATTTGCAGAGGTAGTTGTCAACCGAGGTCTCAAGGCCCAAAACCCGAAGTCATTATGGTGTGCCAGATGTTAAGCAGTATATTTCAGGTTGTTCAAAATAGTACACTAATTTTATTTAGAAATGATCGGGGCCATGTGATGTCGCAGGTCACCATTTTCTCTACTAGCACCCAGTTCTGTAAAACAAATACGTACATTTGGTGGTTATGTGGATTTATTTTCAGTAAATGGCCAGGAGGTATACACCCCCAATCCCCAAACAAAGAAGCAGAAACTGTAAGCAGAAATGGTTAAAAACCGATGGGTTGCAAGGTATGTTGTACCAATGGATTTACATTCTGCCCAAGGCAGGCATTTTGAATCCAGCTGTGTTTCCCAAGAAATGTGCAAGACGTTGGGCATGATCGAAAGACCAAAACGGACAACTGCTTGCATCCTCGTGCCTGTATTGGTAATGGTGGAACGTAATTATTTCCTTATTAGGAAACAATTTGGAGTATGATATTTAAGGCAATGTAGTAACAAGATTTACCATAAGGACTGGTAATTACACAATATCTATTTATTCTTGAATGGCCTAGCCGATGATGGCAGTACTATGACACAACGCCGGGCCAACTTTCTACCCTCTGCAAGGTAATTTTTTGGCAATGAACCTTATTCGACTGCCTTTATCTGATTTGAAGTATGGGATATGATGCCGATTGTCTGAGATAATTAGAGGAATGTTCATTAAATATTTTGCCACTTGGAATTTGTGCTTGGTAAGGAAGAGCTGAGCAGTAGATAAACGATCTGGTAGTAGATTTGTCAAAACGCGCAAATTATTTTATGAGTAGACAAGAAATGAATAGTCGAGGTACTTTGATAAAGTAAATTATTCAGTGGAATGTGGTTTTGTCAGTTTTCAGGAGATTTGGCGCTGTTACTTACTAAAATTTTACTATCAACTTTGTACTCTTAACTTCATAATTTTTAAAATTATCATGAAATTAAAGTGTTTTGTTTCTATCTCCGAAATTTAATGTCTAGTGTAACTGGAAGGTCTAAGTTTTCCTCAATATTAATACAATATGTTTTGTTAAAACTTTTCAATATTCACGATGTAGTTGTAACGCAATTAACATAACCACTCTCTCTAATACCAGACCATAAATGAATTAGTGGTTTTCATTTGGAGATGATTTAGCATGCTTGTCTATATCTTTAAAATTATATCAGAGATAAATTTAATGTTCTCTCTAGTTAACCAGTGGACATATTTCATGACAATCTATGTCTCTATTACTAATGTTAGGAGGATGTTGTGGATTAGGGTTAGTGCAGTGGTCTTTAATCTGGATGCGTATTTATAATTTAACATCCTAAGTTTTAATTATTTATATAATATCATTATCTACAATTAGTGCGATTGCTTTTAACAGATACCTTATGCAATTTTTAAATTATGAGATTTTATCAGTGTACGTATACGTCAAATTAATAAATAAATTCCTCATTCTAAATAATTCATTTTGTGTATACACATATATAAATATTGCATTATTAAATTTTTTTCAATAATTTAAAAAAATTATGTTAGTTTAATAATGTTGTTATTAGTAGCCGAATAGATATCTCATACACTCATGATTGCTCTTTTTACTAATAATATAATCTTGCCTATGTATTGGCGATCAGAGTACTTTGTAAACTACACATATACATTTCATCATTTTATCAATAATTCAATCATTATGTATTCTACATAATTAAACGAATATAAAATAAATTTGCTGTTCTTAACAACTATATATTTTTACTATACGAGCAGCGGAGCGGCAATTAATCTTAATAAATTTCAAAGCACATATCATATATCTTATCTGAGTTTGGTCACCACACTTAATTATAATTAAATCAAAAATCTTAAAGAGAAAAGAGCAATATTTGGTGCACGTAGTTTATATTGGTTTGGTGTTTTTCATTATATTATTTCATATAGTGGAACTGTGTATATTTTAATGTTTTTGTTTTGTTGATTTAGTCGGATTTTGTACCGTGATACTGTAACTAGTAAGTTCTGGTGTTCGAAGAGCTTGAAGTATGCAGCGTTAAATCTATAAAAGGCGACTGAAGTCAAAAAGTTGTATTCAATTGTAATTCGTTTAAACGGTTTGTTTTTTCTAGAATGTGTACAAAATTTTGATTATTGTTTTGATTAAAAAGGTTTAACTACCGGCTTTAAATGTTTTGCTTTTTTTTTTTGTGGTTAACGTGTTTAAGCCCGGCACCATCTAACTCTTATCAAAGTGGTTGTTATCAAAAGACGGGTTTTCCATCTCCGTGTTTTAGGATTCGAGAGCGGAAATTAAAATTTTATTTCTTTTGGAAGTTGATATTTACGTAAAGACCCACAATTGTTGCCCGAGAGGGTCCGAAATATGTAGGGCCCGTTTTCCACAGTTTTTTTTTACACAGAACGATGTTTTCTGCGTTGTGGCGGTCTCTTGTTGGCCGCGATTCGTAAAAATAACTCTGGTTTGGGTCGAACCTTTCTGCATAGCTGTGTACAAAAAATCTGGCAAAATACAACAACCACATGAAATTAGATTTGATTAGAAATAGAATTTTAAATTTTTGTGGTATTCTTTACGACAGCATGACACTGCTAATACGTGTCCAAAAATATCGAGAGAGGTATTAAACGATGCGTCTTGGCATCATATTGATAATCCAAGGCGGAAAATAAAAATTTTAACATCCTTCAAAGATATTAAACAAAAACCGAAAAAGCACAACAACATTACAACAACCACATGAGTCGCCAACTTCAACTACAAATATCTCCGGACAAGAGATAATGTTGTCTTTTCCGCCTTCGGATTATTGTTCTCGAGATTAGTACTGCGTCTCGATATGTTTTTGGACGCGTATTAGCAGTGCCGTGGTGCTGTCGCAAAGATTACAATTTTTTGTTTCTCGGATTCCTTAATCGGTGTCGAACGTGTGTCTTTTGATATCAACTTTGAGAGATTGTGTTTAAAATTAGGTGGTGAACCGTCTTCTAAAACGTACATTTTTTCAAAACAACTGCAAAAATTTCATGAGACACTGTTATAGTAAGCAGTTGTAAGATTTTCACGTCTTTGACAACTACACCAACACAAGGTTGTAAACGGCAATGCCACAAAAAGTTGTAAGCTATCGTAGACACTCAACCGAAATTTTTTTTGACAGGTTGAGTTGTAATCTGTAATACCAAGTGCGAAATTCACTCAACCAGAGTTGAGTTGTAAACTGTAATAGTGGCATTAATTATGATTATCAGTAGTTATACAAGATTTTTGTCATTTTCCCTGCGTCGCAGTTGTCCATTATATTGCGTTAACAGAGGACATCAACACCTTACTACCCACGCCAGTAAAAATTTAGATAAATTTTTTCTCTTTTCATCACTGTTTCAAAACGTGGAAAGTTATATATCGAGCATTCCATGGAGAATGGTAAATTTTAGCAGACTTTCGCATTGCGGTCATTATTATATTCAATCCCTAGAAGGTTTAATGTAGTCATATCAATAGTTTCCCCGAGATGGTGGGGCTAGTACCACAATGGTGCTTATTACCGGAACGTGGATAGATAGATAATTTATTGAGGATTGCACATTGACGTGCACATCTCCTTCACATCACCTCATCCTAGCCGACTTCCTTGATGAACCCCATCAGTGTTCTTGGCTTGAGGGATTCAATGTGGGAATGCTCTGGCCATGGTGAGCGCATAAACTTAGCCCTACGTCTTGAATTGCGCCGCAATCTAGAAGGATATGGTCCGCCGTCTGCTGATCCATCACAAAATCGGTATGTGTTGTTCGATATTATACCCAGCTTTTGCATGTGACTGTTCAGTCTACAGTGTCTTGTAAGAATAGCCGTTAGGATTCTTAGGTTGTCTTTTTGAGAAGCCTATTAATGCCCTATATCGAGTTGTGCTGTAACCCCCTAACAGTAACTTAGATTGACTCAGGCCTGGCATATTGCGCCAGTGTTCTCTCTTTTCCCTCCCTTCTACTATTAGGGGCATTTATTGAGTGAGCCAACTGCCAGGAACGGCTGGGGATCATGGGTCATGTAGTTGTTGCCCCTCTTTCCGGGTTGTCCGCCTGCTGTTTTTGTTATAGCAGTGCTTCGTCCCATCCAATAGGTGCGACCGATCACAATTGTCATCAATGTCTTCTAACGGGAGTCCAAGGAAACTTTCTGTTTCAACAGGGGTGGACCATAATGAGAGGACTGTTAGAGGCGTTGGTTCCACAATACAGTTAAAGAGATGGTTGGTGTCCTGTGGGGACACATTACAAGCAGGACAATGTTTGGTATGTCGGGGTTGATTCTGGATAGGTAAGAGTTTAACCTGTTACGTTATCCAGCTCGAAGTTGAGCTAGAGTGACTACTCTCGTTTCCCTAGGGAGAGTGCGTTTCCTCCTCTGCTAGTTTTTGTTCATTGAGTACAGGAATCGCCGGTATAGAGGTCCGACGCCTGTTTTGTGGAGTTCACTGAAGACATGCTTGTGTTTTTTTAGCTTCATACGGCTGTGTTCTCAGGTGCCGTATTTCCTCATAATGTAATGAGGCCGTGAACAACAAGAGCCACAAAAGATTTATAAAAGTTACGAGGACGCTGGATTTTGGAATCTAGCCCAGAGAAACCTGTCCGATGCAACCATCCCTTGCACGTGAAACACTGAGAAGAGTATTTATTTTTATACCTTTCATGAAATGAAATGGTATATTAATTTCGTCACGAAACCCAAAATTATAAGTCCTTAAAGGAAAATAGATAGACCCACCATTAAGTATACCGAAATAATCAGGTTGAAGAGCTGAGTTGATTTAGCCATGTCCGTCTGTCTGTTTGTATGCAAACTAGTCCCTCAATTTTTGAGATATCTTGATAAAATTTGGTGAGCGGGTGTATTTGGGTGTCCGATTAGACATTTGTCGGAACCGGCCGGATCGGACCCCTATAGCATATATCCTCCATACAACCGATTTTTTCAGAAAAGAGGATTTTTGTAATATCTTACTCAATTTAACAGATTGAAGCTTCAAACTTCACCATATACTTTCGTATATTGCACATATTGTTGCCTGAAAAAATTGACAACCGATTGGTCAGATAAGAAACTTTTCGTAATTACTGCCCTATTTTAAGAGCTAGAGGCTTCAAATTTCAACGAATCTTACGTATATAGCATATATTGTTGTCTGAAAAATCATACAGATCGGTGGTATATATAGTATATTATGGTGGTATATATAGTATATTAGTATATATATATATATTCGCAATTTTAGCCCCATTTTAACAGCTATAAGCTTCAAATTTCACCGAATGCTTCTTACGTATATGGCATATATTGTTGTCTGAAAAATTATAGAGATCGGGTGTATATATAGTATATATCTCATACAACCGATTGTTCAGATAAGAAACTTTTCTCAATTTCTACCCCCATTTTAACAGCTATAAGCTTCAAATTTCACCGATTGCTTACGTATATAGTATATATTGTTGTCTGAAAAAATCATAGAGATCGGTGGTACATATATTATATACCCCATATAAACTGTCATTTTTGCCCCTTTTTTACGGATAGAAGCTTCAAAAGTTCATCAAATTTCATCAAATAGTTACGTTTACGTCATATATTTTTGAAGTACGTGATTCGTAGTTATAGTTTTTACATGCAGACCACAAAAAACGTGAAGCTTTGCATCCTCACACAAAGTACCTACCTATTTTTTATTTCATATTTATCTTAAAAATCGTTTAGGTATGTAAATCTGTTCACTATATATTTCTTATCTTATACATCCTATTATTCGGAGATTACGAACGGGATAAGATTATTGTTCAGACCCCATTCATGAAAGGTATGAAGTCTTCGGCACAGCCGAAGACAGTCCCGTCCTTACTTGTTTTAATTTAATTTATTGATTATTACGGCTGTTTAGGCCTAAAACTTAAACTACTAAGTACAATTCATTGTTATAATCACTTATTTCTATTGAATATGCTGTCGGAATGCCATGTGATTCCGATCAGCATATTTACTAGCGTGACAATGGGACGAGTCTGGGAGCCACTCATTTAAGGAAGGTTGGAAAGGACGCGTTTCCATCTTCCAGTGCTCCCAGCTTAAGGCAACAAAATTTGGAACTTATATTTTTCAATTATATGTGTATTTTAAGCTGTCGAAATGTATTAGTCTCCGATCAACACAGCTAAACATGTCTTTAGATGTTGGAAATTGAAAATAACGTGTATCCAATCACCCCTCAACTTTGTTTAGTAAAGACGCTGTCGGAATGCATGAAGATTCCGATTAGCACAGCTCAACATATAATGGGAGGTTGAAAAGGACGTGTTTCCAATCCCCCTGCTCCAACTTACCTTCCCTCTACTCCTCTGTGGCCTAGGACCCAGGGTAACAGTACTACGTTGCGTGCTCCTAATTGATTTAGCTTTTCTACGCACTGAAGGACCAGTGCTGACTTTATTTCGAACGCCGTAAATGCCTTTAGTGGGGCCTGACTGCCTGACTGAGTATGGCAATTGTTTCATTGGGGTATCAGCGCTGAAGGTTCAGCTTAGCGCACTAACTTATGGCGAATACTTCCGCTTGAAAATGCTCGGATGTGAGAGTTACTGATATTTTGGCTCTGGGTCCCGAAAACTCTGGCTCCAATCCCCTCTGGCGTCTTCGAGCCATCTGTGTACCATACGATCTTGAGCAGACTAGTAATACATTGCACCCGCCCATACCTATACAGTCGTACCAAGAGACTGAGCAGCCCATTACATTTTGGCACAACCAGAGCACTGCTGGACATCCAATCTATATGAAAGCTATGCATTCAAAAGTGTTTGTACCAGTGGCTGGTGCACATCGAACTGGACCAATGTATGCTATATTGATGCCTGCACAAATACCAAGCTATGTTTATGTGAATAATGTTACTGCTTATGTCCATTTGCACGGTTGAGCACATACAGTACCTACGTTTATACAAGGTGGAACACCACACTATCTACATGGCGATGTAGCCACCGATCACGTTTGTAAGAGATTAATTAAAATATGTTCATTCATAAACACTGATTCTTGTATTTTCATTATCATTAAACTGTAGACTGCAGACTCATGACGGGTATTCTTACTGGACACTGCCTTCTGGCGTCACATGCCTTTAAATTAGGCTTGGTCAGTGATAGCAGATATAGGAAGTGCGGGTTGGAGGAGGAAACGATCGATTACGTCCTGTGCTCGTGCCCTGCGCTTGCCAGGCTAAGACTCCAGCTGACAGCTGTCAGATCTAGAAGAAGCAAGTGGCTTAAGTTCTAGGAAGCTTCTGGTATTTGTCAAGAGGACGGAGTTATTTTTATAACATGTCCTAGTTGTTGATAGGGTTTTTAGCTTGGTCGTGTTCAAACAAACTTCTGGTAACACTACGGACTCATTCAGTCTATGTGAGGTCGTCATGAACCCGACAGTTCAACCTAACCTATATTTTGTTTTGGTTTTTACTTTAGAATCAACCGTTTAAGTAAGCGATGTCAGCTAACTAAGCGCCTTCAAATGTAGATCCATAAGGAACATGGGGTCGCCAGAGCCTCGGCTGTTAAAGAAACAGGATTCGCCACGGGTAGGTGAAGTTCACAATTGTGTTGGAGAAGCTATATGTTGCGCTGGCAACCCATTGAACGGGTTGCGCTACACAACCCCCCCCAACCAATTTGGTATTTTAATCGCAGGCATGCCTACCGCGGGTATACTCTAAGCCCCCTAACCCGCTGGAGCCATGAGAAGCGTTAGTGACCTTGGGTGTCCCAAGGAAAGTTCCGTCGTGTCTTGTGTTGTTGGGTGAGCGGCCAGGCAGCAGCGTGCAACAAATGCACCATTTAGGAGGACACCCTTGCTGAGCCCAGAAAATCTGGGAAAGTTGGATGTACTGTCGGATGCAGCAAACGAGTATATTCTGTAATAGCATATGATCAACTTGGAGATAACCAAACGTTTATTTTCCTGTCCAACAGGGAACTGGTTCTAGACCCTGCTGCGTTCTCTATGAATGGAAACAGCGAAGTATCTTCGGGTATCCCTGATTCTAGTTATCTGAAATCTCCTTGAATCCCTTGCTCCTTTGGCCTCTCAGAAAAGAGCTAATTGTGGAGTCCTATTTATAGAACACTTTTCGGGTTAAATATATTAAAAACTTTAATCTATCCTTACTGATATTAGTTTCTTTCTCATTCTAGGTAATTTGATTTTGACGATGTGCGCATAGCAATATTCCAAATATTCCAGCTGTAGCTGAAGGAAGAACATACATATTTGCTCAATTATAAGAAAACTGCGACAACTTACCCCCTCCCGCCTTTTTAGTACCCAAGATAAGGCGCTAACGCATACTATGGGAAAGGGTCAAGACCAAAGGATCAATATCACCTGTAAATCGACTTTTATAGTACGAATTGGGGCTTCCGGTATTATCCCTACAAACATCATCACATATCCCTACAGATATAGGAAGTGCGGGTTGGAGGAGGAAACGATCGATTACGTTCTGTGCTCGTGCCCTGCGCTTGCCAGGCTAAGACTCCAGCTGACAGCTGTCAGATCTAGAAGCAGCAAGTGGCTTAAGTTCTAGGAAGCTTCTGGTATTTGTCAAGAGGACGGAGTTATTTTATAACATGTCCTGGTTGTTGATAGGGTTTTTAGCTTGGTCGTTAAAACAAACTTCTGGTAACACTACGGACTCATTCAGTCTATGTGAGGTCGTCATGAACCCGCCAGTTCAACCTAACCTATATTTTGTTTTGGTTTTTACTTTAGAATCAACCGTTTAAGTAAGCGATGTCAGCTAACTAAGCGCCTTCAAATGTAGATCCATAAGGAACATGGGGTCGCCAGAGCCTCGGCTGTTAAAGAAACAGGATTCGCCACGGGTAGGTGAGGTTCACAATTGGGTTGGAGAAGCTATATATTGCGCTGGCAACCCATTGAACGGGTTGCGCTACACAACCCCCTGAACCAATTTGGTATTTTAATCGCCTCTTACGCAGGCATGCCTACCGCGGGTATACTCTAAGCCCCCTAACCCGCTGGAGCCATGAGAAGCGTTAGTGACCTTGGGTGTCCCAAGGAAAGTTCCGTCGTGTCTTGTGTTGTTGGGTGAGCGGCCAGGCAGCAGCGTGCAACAAATGCACCATTCAGGAGGATACCCTTGCTGAGCCCAGAAAATCTGGGAAAGTTGGATGTACTGGTCGGATGCAGCAAACGAGTATATTCTGTAATAGCATATGATCAACTTGGAGATAACCAAACGTTTATTTTCCTGTCCAACAGGGAACTGGTTCTAGACCCTGCTGCTAAAGAAGGATAGGCGTAGTCACATCAATTCGTTCCCGGGTTACTCGGGGAAATCAGTTTTAGCAGTACTTTGCACTTTTCATACTGCACGTCCATACAAGAACTTCGGATAATGAATTAAACAGTTGTTTTGTTGTTGTTGTTGTTGAATTAAACAGTCATCTGCATTTGTTTGTTTTTGTAGCACGTCTAATTTCCTTCGTAACATCAATCAATTATCCCTTGTTATAATGTTGTGTTCTCTATGAATGCAACAGCGAAGTATCTTCGGGTACCCCTGATTCTAGTTATCTGAAATCTCCTTGAGTCCCTTGTGCCTTTGGCCTCTCAGAAAAGAGCTAATTGTGGAGCCCTATTTATAGAACACTTTTCGGGTTAAATATATTAAAAACTTTAATCTATCCTTACTGATATTAGTTTCTTTCTCATTCTAGGTAATTTGATTTTGACGATGTGCGCATAGCAATATTCCAAATATTCCAGCTGTAGCTGAAGGAAGAACATAAATTTGCTCAAATTATAAGAAAACTGCGACAACTATCCCCCCGCCTTTTTAGTACCACAGATAAGGCGCTAACAAGCATACTATGGGAAAGGGTCAAGACCAAAGGATCAATATCACCTGTAAATCGACTTTGATAGCACGAATTGGGGCTTCCGGTATTATCCCTACAAAACTCATATGGCTCTGCAAACTGATGTTGAACAACACCACCAGCGCAGGAAAAATTGGGCATCATCACTGAGCTTCGAAAGTTTCAGAAAGGGCACAGCTATTAATAGACGTTATTGTACTTAATTAGCTTGTACATATCAATATACACATATGTAAAGTTCACTAGAGTAATAAGGGAATAATTTAAATTGTAAAAAAACATTGTATATATGAATTATTTATAATTAAATATTATCTGAACATAAAGGACGCGTTTCATTCATGGAAAAAGCGATTTGACAGAAGGTAACCGATACGGGTAACCGATAGGCCAGTTACCCGTGTTGTTGTTGTTGCATATGTTTTGGTTAGCGATAACGAAAACATAACTGATGAAGTAACTTAAAAATGTAAATAACATCGAGCGAGAAGGAATGTCGAAAACACAATAGGTAAGAGCGAGAAAGCGAGTCACACGTACACTATTTTGAGAGAGCGCATGCGTCATAGATTAGATTGATACGAATCTTTTGCTTATGCTCTCATATTTTCGCTCTCACGAGGGATTTATCTTTTAGTTGATGCTGGCAACAATCACAGATAAATCCCTCGCGCGTGCTGAAGCGGGTGCCAGAACAAAAAATGAGCCAGCCAAAACGAAAAACGTGCCAAAAATTTTGGTAAACATTAGTTTGACCTACAACTGTAGAATAGCGTTCAAAAATTATGGGAAAAAGGATAAAAATACTTGTTTTAGTGTAAGTATAATTAGTTTCGAAAGCGGAGGGTAAATATTATTTCCCATTCAAAAGTTATCACTAAAAATAGGTTTTGTAAATATGAACTCCCGATGAAACCAGTCCATTTTGATCACAGAACCTGGAACGCTAGACATGTAGGATAAGCCCTATCCATTAAATAATGTTAACTATTATATCATACGTCCGATTTACTGAAATTTCAAAAGAATATATGGTTTTCACTGCGAGTTAAATGCGTTACAATATTTGACTAATTAATTTAATCGAAATGTAAATTTTACTTAGATTTGTTTATATTTAACTGTAACTAGTCGTATTATTTTAAAATAACTTTAAGGAAATAAATATTTTACGACTATCATTTTATTAAATGATTGAAACTATAATCGCCGAAATGTATGTCAAAAATCCCCATTTTCAGATCTATTATTTTGTTTGGAGTGGCATCATTGATAAATGTTATAAAAAATGTGCATTTTGACAGCGCTCTCTCGAAACAAAGAGTTGCAAATCCGTCATCTATGGCATGCGTTACCTTTTTCAAGACAGCAATGTAAAAGTCATTAAGACG
>JARSSU010018781.1:0-94082 GCA_029619165.1 Eurosta solidaginis
GTCTAACTCTGCCCCCCACCTCCTCCCCCTCCTCACTTTTTCTTAATCCTTTTATTCACTCCTCCCTCCGTCTTTTCGCTTCTTCTATCTCTATTTTCGTCTCACTCTATCTCTTTCTCAGTCTCCTTCTCCTTCCGCCTTTTCTCTTCTCTAAAGTTTTTCCCATTCTTCTTCATCCCTTATTACCTGGCAAATCGAATAGGACGTACATATGTAAATAGTTATGTGGGTATTATTAATTCAAGTCTTTATTTCGGCTTCGCATGCACATTTATCAGTTTTGTCAGATTAATGGAACTAAATCGAATATCACTATGAAAATTACTTTAAAGCTCTCAGCAACAACTTTCATTTGATATCAATATTACACACACATTCTAGAGGTATCCGGGTCCAGGTTTTGCCCATATCTTGAGACCCTAGTCACCCAGCGGTATAAAAATTACTCTGTACTAAAGCACCCATCAACAGCTTCAATTTGATACCCATAATGTAAAAACACATCCTAGTGTTACCCTGATGCACGTTTTGGCCTATATCTCGAGACCCTTCACAAATAGGTATGAAAACTACCCTGTACTAAAGCACTCATCGACAGCTTTCATTCGTTATCCATATTCTATAAACACATTCTAGGGGTACCCGCGTCCACGTTTTCGTTTATATCTCGAGACCCTAGTTACACGCGGGTACGAAAAATACCCCGTATCAAAGTACTCATAAACAGCTTACATTCGATACCCATATTGTACAAACATATCCCAGGATTACCCAGGTCCACGTTTTGATCTCAAGACCCTATCCAGAACGGGATAAAATTAGCCTATATCTGTCTCCTGGTTCTAAGCTACTCCTCCACCAATTTTCAGCCAAATATGATCATCCGTTACTTCCTCTTCAATCACTCTTTATCTATTAAAAAAAGCGCATCAAAATCCGTTGCGTATTTTTAAAGGTTTAAGCATTCAAAGGGACATAGGGACAGGAAAAGCGACTTTGTTTTATACTATGTAGTGATGTACAATGTACATTCAGACATACCTATAAACCTACGCCCGAAGTTAAATAACGCAGCGAATGCTATATATATACGTATGTATGTGTCGCATCAAGCCTCACTCAAAAGCAATTAGCGCGGACAGTTCACAGCGAACAAACACACATACGCATTTTTTGATAAAAATGTTACTTTTGTTTGAACAATTTGACTGATATAAGAAAGGAATCAAGTATTTTTTCCATGCAGATCGAAGAAGGTAAATATTTCAAAGTTTTACTGAAAAGTAGAATTTTTTAAATCCATCCATCCGTTTATGAGTTATAGCTGTGTAAACAAAAATTTTATGATTTTTTACTACATTTTGGCAGTTTTCCACGCCCCTATAATATATACCTTCAAATTATATTAACTGTACCATCTCACGTAGCTGAGCTTTCAAATGCAAAAAACCGTTTTAAAATCGGGGCATTCTGTGTGAAGTTATGTGCATACATGGCATTTAGCGACTTTATTTTATAAGATTTATATAGATACTAGCAGACCCGGCAGACGTTGTTTTGCCCTAAATTTGGCCTATCTGCATACATTAAATAAGCTTTTTCCGTCTAACTCTGCCCTACCCCTCTACACTTTTTTCTAATCCTTCTATTCGCTCCTCCCTCTGTCTTTTTCGCTTCATCTCCATCTTCATCTCATTCTATCTCTTTCTCAGTCTCCTTCTCTCTTTTCTCTTCTCTCAAGTGTTTCTCCTTCTTCTTCATCTCTTATTGCCAATCCCAGAGGGTGGTATGTATTTTGTTCAAGGCCCATTTCGAGCCTCAGTCCCAGTCCCACTCCGAGTCTCAGTAGCAGTCCCAGTTCTAGTACTAATCCCAGTTCCAGGCCGTATCTGGTATACTTTCCGGAAAAAAACATCGTAAATACTAATATAGGCAAATTTATATACGAAATTTCAGGCAAATGGAATAGTAATGTAAATGTAAATAAGTATGTGGGTATTATTAATTCTTGTCTTTATTTCGGCTTCGCATGCATATTTATCAGCTTTGCCAGATTGATGCGACTAAATCGAATATCACAATGAACTTTAGAGCTCTCAGCAGCAGCTTTCATTTGATAACCATAATACACACACATTCTAGGGGTATACGGTATCTGTATTATAGCACACATCAACAGCTTCAATTTTATACCCATAATATAAAAACACATTCTAGGTGTATCCGGGTCCAGGTTGTGGGCTATATCTCGAGACCCTATCCTCCCAGTTGTATGAAAATTATCCTGTACTATAGCACTCATCAACAACTTTCATTTGATATCCATATTGTATAAACACATTCTGGGGGTATCCGCGTCCACGTTTTTGGGCTATATCTCGAGATCCTAGCCTCCCAGTTGTATGAAAATTATCCTGTACTATAACACTCACCAACAGCTTTCATTTGACATCCATATTGTATAAACACATTCTAGGGGTATCCGGGTCCACGTTTTGGCCTATATCTGGAGACCCTAATCACCAATAGGTATGAAAACTACGCTGTACTAAAGCACTCATGGCTTTCATTTGATATCCATATTGTATAAACACATTCTAGGGGTACCCGGGTCCACGTTTTGGGCTATATCTCGAGACCCTAGCCTCCCAGTTGTATGAAAATTATCCTGTACTATAGAACTCATCAACAGCTTTCATTTGATATCCATGTTGTATAAACACATTCTATGGGTACCCGGGTCCGCGTTTTGGGCTATATCTCGAGACCCTAGCCTCCCAGTTTTATGAAAATTATCCTGTACTATAGCACTCATCAACAGTTTTCATTTGATATCCATATTGTATAAACACATTCTACGGGTACCCGGGTCCACGTTTTGGGCTATATCTCGAGACCCTAGCCTCCCAGTTGTATGAAAATTATCCTGTACTATAGCACTCATCAACAGCTTTCATTTGACATCCATATTGTATAAACACATTCTAGGGGTACCCGGGTCCACGTTTTGATCTCAAGACCCTAGACACGTAGCGAAAAAAAAGGTAGACGTTCGCGGATTCTCAGACCTACCCAATATGCTCACAGAATTTTATCAAAATCGGTTCAGCCGTTTCGGAGGAGTTCAGCCTCTAAAACCGTGACAGAAGAATTTTATATATTAGATAGATGTAATACCACGAACAGTTATCCTTCCAAGCAGGGATGCACCTTAACGTTAAGATAATCGTTTATCAAAAAATTTCCACCGTTTCCGTTGAAACACTTCGAAATATTATCGATAAAGAAATTATCAAGATAAATTGTATCTCGTTTTTAACCGAAACAAAAAGCTTTCGTTAACGTTAAAAACGTTAACAAAAACGTGATACTTTATGTTTGAATTGTGCTGGCAATGCTATAGCCATGGTGAAGCCGTAAGGTGGTAACAGCGAGCGGACATACACACACAAACTCCATGTAATTTGTTTGTGTAATTCGTTGGTGGTAATGTCAAAAATACTCTGAGAAATGTTCGTACTGTCAAAATTCATGAGAAAAGTTGCAATCAGCTTGGCTAATGCTTTCACCTTTAATGACTCCGCCATCAATCAGCTTTGCCAGCATAGTTTGAAATTAATAATCAACATAAACGATTTGATTTCGTTTTGATTTGGCAGAAAACGAAACAAAATCATTTCGTTAATTTGACGTTCTTAACGTTAATAAACGAAACGAAATGACTTTGTTTCGTTTATTAACGTTAATTACACAAGTATACACGGTTTTGGATCTGGGCAACTAAAAGTGGTTTTTAAGTCAATTTATGACGCTGAATCCGAATCTGCATTCCGTTTTTTAAGATTGATTCTAGTTTTTAATATAGTCAATAAATTCATTTTTTAAGATTTTTGTCATTTTATTAACTTAAAAGTAACAAATCAGAAATGAAGTTTGGTGGAACTTTGCCTTTTGTATTTTTTAGTATCTGTTTCGCGTATTAGAGTCCAATAATAGTCGCTCATCATGCCTTCATCCCAAAATCCTTGGTATCGTCTTTCAATGTTGGCTAGATCTTGGTGTAACCGCTCTCCCTGTTCGTTGCTCGTATCACCCAAGTTTTCGGGAAAAAAATCGAGATGGGAATGCAGAGAATGCATCTTTAGAGACATCCGAGCTCCAATCTTGCGATAATTTTCCAACATATCGCCAATAACTTCCTCAAAATTAGGGGATTTGTGATTACCAAGAAAGTGGTGAACGATATTTTGAAAAGATGCCCACGCGGCTGCTTCATCGGGCGTTAAAAATTTTGTAAATTCTTTATCAGCCATTACTTTTCTAATATCAGGTCCGACAAATATTCCTTCTTTGATTTTTGCATATGACAATTTAGGAAACAACTTGACTAAGTACTGAAAAGCCGGTCCTTCACGGTTTAATGCTTTGACGAAGTTCTTTATAAGACCAAGTTTAATGTGAAGAGGTGGCAGGAAAATGTCTTGTGGATTTACAAGTGGTTCAGCGGAGACGTTTTGCTGTCCAGGCTCATATTGAGTACGACTTTGCCATTCTTTACTCACATAATGATGTTCAGTTGCGCGGCTATCCCACAAGCATAAGAAACAAAAAAATTTGGTGAATCCAGATTGCATCCCAGTCAAGATGCCAATAACCTGTTGAAATAATATAAAAAATAAGTGTTTTCGATTTAATTGGAATTAATGTTTATACCTTTAGATCACTACATATTTTCCATTTATGATCATTGTATTTGATGAAGCACAGGATCTTTCGCATTGTTTCGTAGCATTCCTTCGTTTGTACTGCATGAGCAATCGGAATAGATGGTTTGTTATTCCCGTTGTGGAGAAGAGCAGCTTTTAGGCTGTATTTGGAACCATCAATGAATAAACGCCATTCGTTTCGATCGTAGGGTGCATTCATTTCATTAAATAAACCATTAATATCGTTACAGAAACTTATGTTGGCTTCTTTTTTGAAGAACGGTCGAAGTGCCTCATTTCTGTTTCTGTATACAGTAACTTTTGTTCGAGAGTCTAGATTTTTCCATTGCTGCAGCCGTGATCCTAGCAACTCTGCTTTTTTTGGACAAATTCAAATCACGAATCAAATCGCTTAGTTCATCTTGCAAAATTAAATGTGGCCCTTCCATGACAAAGTCGCTTTCACTGCTCGGGGGTGATGGAGTTAAAGTTTCCAGGACGTTTGCACTTATACTTCGATAAACTGTCAATGGATCATTAGCAGTACGTGGAACTGGCTTGGATACTGATGATACATCAGGATAATAATATTTTGCTAATTTTTTTGCATTTATACCCGTAGTTTCATCAAACAAAAGTAGCAATCATCTTTATGGTTTTTAGGTTCTCTCCAGAGCGCTGTCACTGAAAAGGAAAAGTACTCACGTTCTCCCGATGACCACTTATACAGCTTTGTTTTGCATGCGTTACAAATTAATTTCGGTCTCCATGACTTACGAGTGTCTGCTACGCTAAAACCAAAGTAGTGCAGATACGCACCTTTGAGCGCATTTCTTATTATTTTGCCACTTTTTGTAATCATATAACCACCACAAACGTAACAAAAACACTTTGGATCAACTTTGCAACACTGTCTCTGCATTTTTATTTTTATATAATGGTGTTGATGGTTTAGAATATATTTTAATTCTGAGTCTTAAACTATTTTACATTTGCTTATATACTAAATCTTAAAACTATGTTCCTAAACGTAACTATACTTGTAAGTGCGTTTGTGTATCTAATGTTAGACAAAGGACTAATTTTAATGTCTTCTTAGTTTATTCTATTGTTTGCTTCTATTGTTCTATTGATTCTATTGTTTGTTTGTTCAAGGGCATTGCTTGAATATTAAGAAACCATCTGTTTTGTATGAGGGTTGTTTATACTTATCTTTCCTCAAGTGGACTGTATGTGTGTACATATGTGTGTGTATGTGTGATAGGTTTAGGTACCTTATCCTGTTTGTTTTGTAAGTATGTATGTATGACAATATTATCTTAAATTCTAGTGGACTGTATAAATTTACTTATTTTAGAGCGGCGTAGTTATATGTTCATACTTTTATGAACATTCTGCCATTTTTACTTACTTATCAAGCAGTGCCACGATTTAAAAGCTGCTATAACAGCACAATGGTGCTATCATGCGAGATCTCGAAACTAGAACCAATCTTGAAAAACTGAATGCAGATTCGAATTCAGCATATCAAATATAGTTAAGAATCGCTCTTATCTGCTCAGATCCAAAAGTTGACCTGAATTTGTAAACTTGTGTTATCGTAACGAAATGATATCGGTTCGTTGGTTAAGCATGCCTGCTTCCAAGATTCCAATGGCTTTTGATTTCGCCCTGTAAATCTTTTTCATTTTCTTCTACTTAATATGGTAGGTGTCACAACCATTTTACAAAGTTTTTTTCTAAAGTTATATTTTGCGTCAATAGAACAATACAATTACCATGTTTCATCCCTTTTTTCGTATTTGGTATATAATTATGGCATTTTTTTCATTTTTCGTAATTTTCGATATCGAAAAAGTGGGCGTGGTCATAGTCGGATTTCGGCCATTTTTTACACCAATATAAAGTGAGTTCAGATAAGTACGTGAACTGAGTTTAGTAAAGATATATCGATTTTTTCTATAGTTATCGTGTTAACGGCCGAGCGGAAGGACAGACGGTCGACTGTGTATAAAATCTGGGCGTGGCTTCAACCGATTTCGCCCTTTTTCACAGAAAACAGTTATCTTCCTAGAGTCTAAGCCTCTTCCAAATTTCACAAGGATTGGTAATGTTTTGTTCGACATATGGCATTAAAAGTATCCTAGACAAATTAAATGAAAAAGGGCGGAGCCACGCCTATTTTGAAAATTTCTTTTATTTTTGTATTTTGTTGCACCATATCATTACTGGAGTTGAATGTTGACATAATTTACTTATATACTATAAAGATATTAACTTTTCTTTTAAAATTTGACTTCAAAAATTTTTTTTTAAAAGTGGGCGTGGTCGTTCTCCGATTTTGCTAATTTTTATTAAGCATACATATAGTAAAAAGAGTAACGTTCCTGCCAAATTTCATCATGATATCTTCAACGACTGCCAAATTACAGCTTGCAAACTTCTAAATTACCTTCTTTTAAAGTGGGCGGTGCCACGCCCGTTGTCCAAAATTTTGCTAGTTTTCTATTCTGCGTCATAAGTTAAACCCACCTACCAAATTTCATTGCTTTATCCTTATTTAGTAATGAATTATCGCACTTTTTCGATTTTTCGAAATTTTCCATATCGAAAAAGTGGGCGTGGTTATAGTCCGATATCGTTGATTTTAAATAGCGATCTGAGATGAGCGTCCAGGAACCTACATACCAAATTTCATCAATATACCTCAATATTTACTCAAGTTATCGTGTTTAAAGACAGACGGACGGACGGACGGACGGACATGGCTCAATCGAATTTTTTTTCGATACTGATGATTTTGATATATGGAAGTCTATATCTATCTCGATTCCTTTATACCTGTACAACCAACCGTTATCCAATCAAGGTTAATATACTCTGTGAGCTCTGCTCAACTGAGTATAAACAAGTAAGGAAGGTTAAGTTCGGGTGTAACCGAACATTACATTACTAAGTTGACAGCTACGGTGACAACATAGAGGAAAATAACCATGTAGGAAAATGAACCGAGGGAAACTCTGGAATGTTTTTGTATGACATGGGTATCAAATGAAAGGCATTAAAGAGTATTTTATGAGGGAGTGGGCCATAGTTGTATAGGTGGACGCCATTTAGGGATATCGCCATAAAGGTGGACCAGGGGTGACTCTAGAATGCGTTTGTACAATATGGGTATCAAACCAAAGGTGTTAATGAGTATTTTAAGAGGGAGTGGGCCTTAGTTCTATAGGTAGAAGCCGTTTCGAAATATCGCCATAAAGGTGGACCAGGGGTGACTCTAGAATGTGTTTGTACGATATGGGTATCAAATTAAAGGCATTAATGAGGGTTTTAAAAGTTAGTGGTGGTAGTTGTGTAGGTGGTCGCCTTTTCGAGATATCGCCATAAAGGTGGACCAGGGATGACTCTAGAATATGTTTGTACGATATGGATATCAAATGAAAGGTGTTAATGAGTATTTTAAAAGGGCGTGGGGCTTAGGTTTATAGGTGGATGCCTTTTCGAGATATCGCCACAAAGGTGGACCAGGGGTGACTCTAGAATGCGTTTGTACGATATTGGTATCAAATTAAAGGTATTAATGAGAGTTTTAAAAGGGAGTGGTGGTAGTTGTATATGTGAAAGCGTTTTCCAGATATCGACCAAAATGTGGACCAGCGTGACCCAGAACATCATCTGTTGGATAACGCTAATTTATTTATATGTAATACCTGCCACGATTTTAAGGGTTTTTTATTTCGCCCTGCAGAACTTTATCATTTTCTTCTACTTAATATGGTAGGTGTCACAACCATTTTACAAATTTTTTTCTGAAGTTATATTTCGCGTCAATAAACCAATCCAATTACCATGTTTCATCCCTTTTTCGTATTTGGTATAGAATTATGGCATTTTTTTCATTTTTCGTAATTTTCGATATCGAAAAAGTGGGCGTGGTCATAGTAGGATTTCGTTAATTTTTTATACCAAGATAAAGTTAGTTCAGATAAGTACGTGAACTAAGTTCAGTAAAGATATGCCGATTTTTGCTCAAGTTATCGTGTTAGCGGCCACGCGGAAGGACAGACGGACGACTGTGTATAAAAACTAGGCGTGGCTATGCCCCTACCAAATTTCAAAGGGATTGGTAAATTTTTATTTGACTTATGGCATTAAAAGTATCCTAGACAAATTAAATGAAAAAGGGCGGAGCCACGCCCATTTTGAAATTTTTGTATTTTGTTGCACCATATAATTACTGGAGTTGAATGTTGACATATTTTACTTATATACTGTAAAGATATTAAATTTTTTGTTGAAATTTTACTTAAAAAATTTTTTTTTAAGTGGGCGTGGTCCTTCTCCGATTTTGCTAATTTTTATTAAGCGTACATATAGTAATAGGAGTAACGTTCCTGCCAAATTTGATCATGATATCTTCAACGACTGGCAAATTACAGCTTGCAAAATTTTTAAATTACCTTCTTTTAAGAGTGGGCGGTGCCATGCCCATTGTCCAAATTTTTACTAATTTTCTTTTCTGCGTCATAAGTTCAACTCACCTACCAAGTTGCATCGCTTTGTCTGTCTTTGGTAATGAATTATCGCACTTTTTCGGTTTTTCGAAATTTTCGATATCGAAAAAGTGGGCGTGGTTATAGTCCGATATCGTTAATTTTAAATAGCGACCTGATACGAGTGCTCAGGAACCTACGGACCAAATTTCATCAAGATACGTAAAATTTACTCAAGTTACGTGTTAACGGACGGACGGACATGGCTCAATCAATGTTTTTTTCGATCCTGATGATTTTGATATATGGAAGTCTATATCTATTTCGATTCCTTTATACCTGTACAACCAACCGTTATCCAATCAAACTTAATATACTCTGTGAGCTCTGCTCAACTGAGGATAAAAAGATTGCTACAAACAACAAAAGGAAATAACAATTAGTTATAAGCACATCTAAATAATAGAATATAATGTATTTAACAATGGTTATTAATGTATCTACTATTTTGTTTAATAAAGTATCTCAATCAAAATATTTGATATTCGATCTACGGAATAACGGTATAACTAAAAAAAAGAAATCATCCCTTTTCTAATAAAATTATATACATATATATATAATGTGTTACTTTTTCTTATCAAAGAATCATACTATCTAAAATCCTAGCAAGTAGGGTTATTATAAATTTATTTTTACCTGCATTGTTAAGTTTTTTTCACTTTTCTCAAAAGGTTGATTCTTGAGTTATACCGTTATTCCACACATCCCCTCAATTCTAAGAAACTGCGCATCGTGGTGGTTGTGGGTTTAATAAAAAATGATATGATAGTTTTAAGTGAAATCAGATTTTTAAGGACAAAACTTTAAGGATGGCGGAACTGTCACTTCTGTTCGTCAAAGTCTTTGTTGCTCGCTATCCCATTTAAGAGGGTACAAAAGTTTTTCCTCTATAATATAGCTTAGCTGTCTAGAATTTAGAGCTCCGGATTCGACCTTCAACACCTAATCAGTTTTCGCTTATACTTCAGGCAGTTAAGATCTCACGCAAAAATTTTATAAACAAAATTATTTTTTCCATTCCTTTAGCACACACATGCTGCTACAAAAAAAGAAGCTAGAAGCTTGCTGAAACTATGCATCTCTGATAAAGACCATCTTATATAGATGGGATGTTCCGACGCTCAACATTAGTTCTTCGAATGTTATTATAGTTCTTCGAATGTTATTATACGATATCTCAAAACTAAAACAATGCTCCTGGAGTCCTTCTATCTACATGTGTGGGTATGGAAGTGTGTAGTAAGAATATTCGCTGGTAGTTTCACCAAGAATCGCTCTTGGGAGTACTGACAAAGTGGCAGGCCCTAACCGAATAAGCATGCGTCATTGGAGAATGCATATCATTAAACATTTCAATGCCAGACAGAAACCACGCAAGCCTTGCTCTCCAGTATGGTCACCTGTAGATTTGTCAGCGTATCTGACTGTATTTTCTCAGACACGTTCGAACACAGAGAAAGTTTGACGCTTGGGATGCTTGAGTTAAAATCTGGAGGGACCACTTCTTGGGACTTAAAGCGGAGATAATATGGTGGAGTATCTGGAAAATGCAATGAACAGGGCTTATCCCAGTTAGTACTTAAAATAATAAAATAATGAATATGATACATACATATATGATAAATGTATACAAAAATTTTTGGCTGCTGCTTTGTTATTTTGTTTCAGAATTCCTTTCTAGAAATTCATTCTGTAGCTATTTTTCAATTTCTTAGAATATATGTACTTACATACTTACTTGTAGATAAACAAGTAAGGGTGTCGAAGTTCGGGTGTATCCGAACATTATATACTCAGCGTGAGTTTCAATTGTACAGTTCATTTCAGATAAATTACTTTTCTATCCTTCTGAGGCATATTTCAATCACAAACTATTCCCAAAAAAGTTACACAGTCTAAGTTCTAGTTTAACCGATTTACCCTGCTGTTTATTTTACATATTTATTTACATATCTGCATTTTAAGGAAACATACCTAACCTATCTATATATTTCAATATTATAAACTTGGTAACATAACGGTTGATCATAACGGCATAAACAAATCAAGATAGATATAGATATTCATATATCAATATGCTCAGGATGGAAAAAGGAATTGATTAAGCCATGTCCGTCCGTCTGTCTGGGATCACGATGTCTTGAGTTCCTTGGAACTCATCTCCCACAGCTATTTAAAGTGAGCGAAATCGGATGATAACCGCGCCCTCCTTTTGCATATAAAACATTTTGGAAAACATAAAAAATATGCAGCCCAATTCTAAACAAAAATTCCGTGCGAGTTTTCTCCCTTCTCCCATTCCTCGTATTCTAACTAAAATTCCTTGTGAGTTTTTTCACTTCTCCCTTTCCTCCTATTCTGAACAATGTTCGAAAAAGCGGAAACCGGTTATGGGAGAAAAGTAGGTATTATGAATGTGAGGGAGAGGGAGATTTCTTTGCTATTTCATAGGAGTTTTTTCACTTGTTAAATTAAAGGGAATGCATCAAAATATAAATGTAAGGCGCGATAACCTCCGAAGAGATCTAAGGCCGAGCTTCTCTTCCAATTTGTGTCGTGCTCCTCTTGATTTTTCCCTACAAATTGGCCGGACGGGACCTACATGTTTTATGCCGACTCCGAACGGCATCTGCAAGGCAGATGAGTTTTCACTGAGAGCTTTTCATGGCAGAAATACAATCGGAGCGCTTGCCAGACACTGCCGAGGAGCGACCCCGCTTAGAAAAATTTTCTTCTAATTGAAAAATCTTATTTCTAAAATTTTGATGTTGCTTTGCCCGGGAGTTGAACCCAGGGCATACGGTGTGATAGGCGGAGCACGCTACCATCACACCACGGTGGCCGCCATCAAAATAGTTAAAGGAAATTGGTTCTTTTAAGAAAAAACACTTATTTGTACAAATTTGTGCTAAAATATGTATGTACATTCTACCAAAATATTCTCTCTGTTAATGCAACAACAACAACAACCACAATATTCTTTATTTTAAGTAGAAAAGTATATCATAAGCAACATAATAGCTCTATATTTGTCTTCTTCTTCTTATGCTCCTCTGTTGATGTTGCTGTGGCACAAATTCATTACTCATTTCAGTGAATAACACATGAAATGCAATACTGATAGCTTATATTTTATTTCTCAGTTTCAAGCAAATTTGCAACAATAATTAAACTTTTCAATTTTTTAAACGAAATAAGAAATGCAAAACGAAATTTCAATTCACAAAACAGCTGACTTCGAAAATTCGAAATTCCCCAATTATTCTTCTCCTTAGGAGAAAAGAATTGGAGGAATTTTTCCGCGGGAATTAAAAAATCCGCGAGAATATTTAGAATTGGTCTGATGATGATTTAGTAAATAATACAATGAAATTTGATCTAGAAATATTTCCTGCTATAAGCCTAACATGTGTACCGAATTTTGTTACGAGGGATTTATTTTGTTTGAGGCTCTAGAAATGTTGTGTAATGCGTGATCGAAATAGGGGCATGGCAACGCCCATTAAAAAAATGTCTCCCAATTCCCTCTTACAATAAAACTTAGGAAGTAAAATATGATTGATACAGAACTATTTTTCGCTAAAATAAAACTTATTATTCTAGTCTACGACGCTTCTAAATCCCTTTTAAAAATTGTTTTTGTAAAAGTGGGCATGTTTCTTGACCAATTTCGTTAATTCTTCGGAGCATTCCTTATAGTAAAGGCAACATTTCTGCCGAATTTCGTTATAAGTTGAACGGGTTTTGATTTATGATTAACAATGTTTGTAAAATTGATTTTATCACAAATGGGCGGTGGCACGCTCATTTTCATAAATAGGCGGACATGGCTAAATCTATTCCTTTTTTCATTCTGAGCATTTTTATATATGGATCACGATCAACCGTTATGTAACCAAAGTTAGTATACTCTGTGTGTAAACCACGCGGAGTATAAAAAGAAGAATTGTAATAAAACAACCAATAAAGTCAACCTGTATAAATGTTTTATATGTAATGCAATTTATTTAACTACAAAGTACTACTATCTGGTGGAATTTCCTTCGCTAATGGTGATGTATGTACTCCACACTACGCTTCGATAGTGTATAGTATATGGTGGATGGAAACGGTTGTTGTTAATATCCGTTTCCGTTTTATAAATTGTCCTGTCATTTGGTTAAGCATGCGCATGCCTCGGTCACATAACTGTTTGTCAAAAGCCCCAATATGTTCTCGTTTTAAAACAAACTTATATGTATGTACATTAGGATAGATCTATTTATATGGGTCTACATTTTTTCAACTTTGTTACCAGCATATCAGAATTCCACATCAAAATCTAAGAAAAGATAAAGGGGACATAGTCATAGTCATAGTCAAGATAAAGCATGAGCTAAGTTAGCGTCATTTTTTGACATAATTTTCTTCCAGCTATCTGGCTTTAAATCTATTTTTAAGCCCTCATTAGATAAGGAGACAAAAAAGTAGGTCTCGCGGTAAATGAGTACAAGACGAAGTACTTGCTATTATCCATAAGTAGAATCGTGGCATCAGCATCTTGGAAGCACGTCACTGTTGAAGGACATAAACGCGAGACTGCAAACTACTTCGTTGGGAACCCAACGTTTACAGCGAAAACAGTGTGAGCTTAGAAATCTAACGGAAAACAATTCTTGCCAACAAGTGCAGCCTTGTATTGAGTATGCAATTGAAAAGTAACGGCCTCTCTCGTCGAGCAAAAATCACGCTCTACATACTTTGTCGGGAGAAGATGAGATGGCTTTTGGAGTGTGGTAGGGAAGACCCCCCCTGAGTTGGGGAGGCAGGTGGAGGAAAACTTTACTTCCCTTTGTGCTCTCAATTGGCGTCAATTATGGCGAGACAGGGATAGCGAGACGGTGTTGTCGCTTAGACAATGTTGTATCCTAAAGTGGTATGCAAAAACGTGCATATACTCGTAAGAACGTTTTACATGACATTGCGCGGGTTTGTTGGTTTTTGTGCTCTTATGGAGAACAATATATCCGCTAGTTAGGAATACTTGTCTCGCTACCAGGCTATGCCTATGTCCTTAGCCAAATAACAAAATAACACGCTTATACAAATATCCATACTTTTTCTTTTTTTAGTTTAACTGAGTGCACAAAATATGTTTAGGCGGATATAAGACAAGGACATGTTTGTGTGTGTAAATATTAACAACCTCTGTCATGTTTGTAATTTTAATAAATTGCTTGTGTTATAAACAATACTGTTTTGTTATTGAACATTTTTTTTACGGCGACATCTTTTATGGTTCGAAGGAGACGATTTTTCGCGAATGCCATCATTAACAATAAAACGACAACTAGTACAGACAATATTGGGAATTTCACAGCTAACAATACAGTGATGAACAATATGCGATACACACACACACATCCATACGTATACCCCATTTGGGCCCCGTCCACAGACAATGACAAATGTCCACATTGAAACGCCATTATTCAGTAAGCCAAATATCCTCATGTCCATAGATTGAAATACGATAGACCTAGAGAAGTATTTGCATTTAATAATCACGTATGATAAGTCTAGACTCTTAGTTAAGTAAATTGTTGACATCAAAGGGGAAATGGGTCTTTGCTAACCAATCTACGCGCAAGTCGTTGCTTGGTTTTACAGAAAGCCGTTGGTTCAAATACGCTGAGCTAATGGTCTCCCTGCAGAACGCACGTTTTATTGTAAACAGAAGTAATGCAAATTTAAATTTTTTGGCAAAATGCAAACAAGATTTACTTTTTTATAAAGTTCAATTATAAAAATGAGATTCAAAGAAATCAATGTCCGCTATTGTGGTCTTTTTGGGTATTATATAAATGTCAACATAATCTCGTCAGCTGGTTATCTTCGTGGGTCATAAAATCTAAAAAAATCAAAAGTTCGAGTTCAGTCAGTTAACAATAAAACGTTCGAGAAACTTAGCTTTCGGAACAACTATTATGAGTAAGACTCGAACGCCAAAGGTGGTTCGAAGACAACAATGAACATTATGTTACGAAAAACTTTAATCCATCCAACTGCCATAGTTTCGACCAATAAAGCGATATTGGGCTCAGACGATGGCAAGACTTTTGAGAATAGGGACACCAACAACAGCGTTACAGAAGTAAAAGAATGTGGCAAACACTGTCGCTAAAAGTGGATAAAACAGTTGTGCAATGGGTCCCTCCAGAAAAGTTCGGTCATACGGATAGCAACGAATATAATGATAAAATGTATTTACTTGTCATTGATATAAATATGTATTACCATGCTAATAAAAAGAAGTACAAACAAAGAAACTGTTTACTAATGTAATAAATGAATAGAAGATTAAAGAATTTGTTTCTATACACTGGAATGGTTAAGAGTTTCTAATTTTATTTATAGCTATGTATGTATATTTGAAACAATTTTGCTGATTTTCAGCTTTTGTAAATTTTTTCATCGCTTCTCATGTTTTTGGTCTAATTTGACTGGACTATGTTATGACTAATAAAAATAAGCTATAAATATCTGGAAATATCATAAATAAGTACTTCATTATGTAGTAATTTTTTCTTCAAGCCGCTTGTTGTTTGTTGTTGTTGTAGCGATAAGGTTGCTCCCCGAAGGCTTTGGGGAGTGTTATCGATGTGATGGTCCTTTGCCGGATACAGATCCGGTACGCTCCGGTAACACAGCTCCATTAGGTGCTAGCCCGACCATTTCGGGCCACATTAAACCTTCAGGCCATCCCTCCCTCCCCACCACCAAGTACCATGAGGACCTTGGGGTCGCCAGAGCGTCGTCATGTTAGTGACACGAGATTCGCCGCTCGAAGGTGAGGTTGACAATTGGGTTTGGAGAAGCTATATATTGCGCTGGCAACCTGAGAAGGTTGCGCTACACAACCCCTGAATCTGGTATTTTAGTCGCCTCTTACGACAGGCATACCTGCCGCGGAAATATGTCTAACCCCCCTAATCTGCTGGTGTCTTCAAGCAGCTCAAAAAGTATCATTCAGGCAATGTATGTCACGATAATTTATTAATTTGGTCAGCTTTTATCTAAACAAAAAACGAGTCCGAGCCCCCATCAAGCTCTGGCACCGTCATTCTATTTTACATCTGTAGGCAGCATAATGGAATAAAACGACAGGTAAATCAATATTAAAAAATGGAGTCACATTTCACATAACTCGTCCTTAAAAATTTAAGTGATTCTTCTTAACTTTTCGGCGATATACATTTTTTTTCAGTATCATAAAAATACTACATTCTGCCCTTCCTGAAACATGAAATAACGTGGAGGAAAATAACGCAAGCGATACTTTTCTGCGAAAAATCCGCAGCCATTATTTCACCGCCTCAGAATTATGAAGCTCCTGATAACAAAACGCTGCCAACGGAACTGAATGACTTGATATTCAGAGTGTCTTATTGTCCACACCTAAGGAACATGGTAACAGACTGTTGATCTCAATGAGATGACGCAGATGAGTATGGGGAGGCTAATAATACAAAAATTCGGGATGTACGGTGTTTAGTTCTAAGACCTAACACGTATGTGAACCAGCGTCAAGAGTTATGCTCATTAAGCAGAAAGAGGTGAATGATTAAAATTATAAAGCGGAATAGCGGAAGATTTCACGTTACCACGCACAACTTCTGCTTTCGCACTTATCCGGCAACCCTTGTACTTTTTGTTATGTAAATAAATAAATGTGACTAAATTAATGACAATGTTGTGCAAAAGCGATTATTTATGCTTTTATTAATTTAAATGGTGACGGAAACGATGTTTTTAATTTTTTTTTCATTCTTAAACGTGACATACCGCACCCGCTTCTAAGAAGGACTCAAGCTGAAGAGAAAGCAAAAAAAGATTTATTGAAGAAAATTCGTATATTTTAACAAATTAAAGTTATATGTAGAGGTATACTTACAAAACAAAAAACAACACACACATGCCACATTTCACACCAAACGCAGTCGCATCCTTTCAAGTAACATTTTGAACTAAAACAAAATAATGAAATGAAAATAAAATGCAAAAGATAAATTCGAAAACACTGCCACTATTGGTAAAAGGAAACAGGCAATTTTTTTAAATTAGCTCAAAACTTTGCCGGCACTAGATAAATCGTCTGATGAAATCGGAGAGCTTCTCTTCGTCACAATTGAATGACCACCACACACGTATTTGGCAACAATATGGCCGACTGGCTTTTAAAACAAATCAAAGTACTTACATCACCAAAGATATAAATGTTTTAGTATTAAGCATAAAAACGAAAATATCAACAGAAACACATAAAAAAATTAAATCGTACTTCACTCAGAACAATTGCTGGGCAGTCATGCACGTTGAAAAATAATTTTTCTTGATTGTCGCAATGAAGTGTGACATGTTGATGAGCCAGCTCGCTAGTAGAAATATTAGTAGAAGATCACACCCATATCTACTTGTAGTGTGACGAAATGGTGCTACTGTAAGTCGGCCGTTATTTGACACCACCATCACCCTCGACACAAGCACTCACGACAATATTGCCTTTAAGTGCCGCTTTATTTGTAAGAGCCTCGAAGTGTCGCAATTTGGTCACTCGTTTGATTTTGACTAATTCGTTGAAGTATCGCAAATGACTGTGACAATTGTCGGCGCGTCTCTTTTCAAATGATAATAACAAATATACAAAACGTTCTTGCATACTATGATTTATTTGTCAGTACTTCGCAAATCGAAGTCTCGAGCGTTAATTATTGGCTTCAGACAGAACTTCATGGCTCTTGAGCGCATAAGCCATACTTTTAATTAGCTGAAAGCGTTTACATTTTGTGGTTAATTAACTTTCAAAAGTTTAAATTAATTGAGCGAAGTTGATGATTTTACAATCAAGTAGCATTCAACTCGATGAAGTACGCTAGTATATCACATCAGCACTCTAATTCGTACTCGAAAATGCATTCAACGTCTCAGTGATTCGGGTACTAGTAATGAGTACCCCCAGGTCACTGATCATTTAACAACTTTTAAAATTTGAATTTTCATAAAAGTAATCTAAACGTATTGAAAAATTGCTTGGGAAAAACAATTTATCTACAAAGTCGAGTGGTGGTACACTGCATATACATTTGTGGAATTATGATGTCCGATGTGACATTTGGTAGCTGGAATATGACTGCTGGTATTCTGTTGTTGCAAACAGTTCTTCTCAGTGGCGGATTTACCATACAGGCAACATAGGCTAGAGCCTAGGGCGGCAAATTGACGGCGCCATTATTTGAGTCGATTAATTTTTGAAAGATTGCTGCACTTAAAATAGTATTTTTATCTGTATATTCATAATTATTAATTCGTTCTTTTTTATGCATTTCGAATTAGAATGAAGCTGTAATTATTTTTCCGCATAGCTGTCGTAAAAATTTGCATAAGACATCTAATCACTCGCCATTAGAAACCTAACAGGGCGCCTGCGCGTGGCACTAAGAAACCGCCGACCTGCCAACTCTGAGAATCAGAATCATCTAAAGGTTACCACACTTGACATCACTGGCCAAAAACGAGCGTGCATTCGATGCAAATCTTGAGCTCAAGGCCTTCTATTCCTCACAAGTACCTATATTAATTTATTATATTATAATGCATAAAATCTGAAGGTCAAGTCTGGTCGTACGTCAAATATATGGCAGTATAGAGGTCTTTTATTGTCTCCGCGCGATAAATTTTCTCTTTATCAGTGATATGAACATCTAAGCAACGAAGAATGCGTATGAAATCCACCATATTAGAGCAACTACTATACCCAAAATTTTGAGGGAAAATTTGGGAAGGGTGAAATGGTCTTTTTCACGCATACTGCACAAAAAGACATTCAAATTATTCCTCCGCTGGAACTGTTTGAAAATGCTGAGACAGGATAATTTGCATATCTTTTACCCTAGTGCTGACATTGCGCTGCGAATGCTTTGTTCGATTCCTATTGCAAATTGTAGCGCAGCAGAGAGATCGTTTTTTGTTTTAAATAACAAACGCGTGAAAAAACTGCCTCAGATCTTCATTGGCGCGACGACAACTGAACGTCTCATACGTTGTTGACGATAGAATAAGAATTGTTTTTTATACTCAGTTGAGCAGAGCTCACAGAGTATATTAACTTTGATTGGATAACGGTTGGTTGTACAGGTATAAAGGAATCGAGATAGATATAGACTTCCATATATCAAAATCATCAGTATCGAAAAAAAATTCGATTGAGCCATGTCGTCCGTCCGTCCGTCTGTCCGTTAACACGATAACTTGAGTAAATTTTGAGGTATCTTGATGAAATTTGGTATGTAGGTTCCTGGGCACTCATCTCAGATCGCTATTTAAAATGAACGATATCGGACAATAACCACGCCCACTTTTTCGATATCGAAAATTTCGAAAAATCGAAAAAGTGCGATAATTCATTACCAAATACGGATTAAGCGATGAAACTTGGTAGGTGAGTTGAACTTATGACGCAGAATAGAAAACTAGTAAAATTTTGGACAATGGGCGTGGCACCGCCCACTTTTAAAAGAAGGTAATTTAGAAGTTTTGCAAGCTGTAATTTGGCAGTCGTTGAAGATATCATGATGAAATTTGGCAGGAACGTTACTCTTATTACTATATGTCTGCTTAATAAAAATTAGCAAAATCGGAGAACGACCACGCCCACTTTTAAAAAAAATTTTTTTAATTCAAATTTTAAAAATAAAAGTTAATATCTTTACAGTATATAAGTAAATTATGTCAACATTCAACTCCAGTAATGATATGGTGCAACAAAATACAAAAATAAAAGAAAATTTCAAAATGGGCGTGGCTCCGCCCTTTTTCATTTAATTTGTCTAGGATACTTTTAATGCCATAAGTCGAACAAAAATTTACCAATCCTTGTGAAATTTGGTAGAGGCTTAGATTCTAGGACGATAACTGTTTTCTGTGAAAAAGGGCGAAATCGGTTGAAGCCACGCCCAGTTTTTATACACAGTCGACCGTCTGTCCTTCCGCTCGGCCGTTAACACGATAACTTGAGCAAAAATCGATATATCTTTACTAAACTCAGTTCACGTACTTATCTGAACTCACTTTGTATTGGTGTAAAAAATGGCCGAAATCCGACTATGACCACGCCCACTTTTTCGATATCGAAAATTACGAAAAATGAAAAAATGCCATAATTATATACCAAATACGAAAAAAGGGATGAAACATGGTAATTGTATTGGTCTATTGACGCAAAATATAACTTTAGAAAAAAACTTGGTAAAATGGTGTGTGACACCTACCATATTAAGTAGAAGAAAATGAAAAAGTTTTGCAGGGCGAAATCAAAAGCCCTTGGAATCTTGGAAGGAATACTGTTCGTGGTATTACATATATAAATAAATTAGCGGTACCCGACAGATGATGTTCTGGATCACCCTGGTCCACATTTTGGTCGATATCTCGAAAACGCCTTCACATATACAACTAAGGGCCACTCCCTTTTAAAACCCTCATTAATACCTTTAATTTGATACCCATATCGTACAAACACATTCTAGAGTCACCCCTGGTCCACCTTTATGGCGATATCTCGAAAAGGCGTCCACCTATAGAACTAAGGCCCACTCCCTTTTAAAATACTCATTAACACCTTTCATTTGATACCCATATCGTACAAACAAATTCTAGAGTCACCCCTGGTCCACCTTTATGGCGATATCTTCGAAAAGGCGTCCACCTATAGAACTAAGGCCCACGCCCTTTTAAAATACTCATTAACACCTTTCATTTGATACCCATATCGTACAAACAAATTCTAGAGTCACCCCTGGTCCACCTTTATGGCGATATCTCGAAAAGGCGTCCACCTATAGAACTAAGGCCCACGCCCTTTTAAAATACTCATAACACCTTTCATTTGATACCCATATCGTACAAACAAATTCTAGAGTCACCCCTGGTCCACCTTTATGGCGATATCTCGAAAAGGCGTCCACCTATAGAACTAAGGCCCACTCCTTTTAAAATACTCATTAACACCTTTCATTTGATACCCATATCGTACAAACAAATTCTAGAGTCACCCTGGTCCACCGTTTTATGGCGATATCTCGAAAAGGCGTCCACCTATAGAACTAAGGCCCACTCCCTTTTAAAATACTCATTAACACCTTTCATTTGATACCCATATCGTACAAACAAATTCTAGAGTCACCCCTGGTCCACCTTATGGCGATATCTCGAAAGGCGTCCCACATATGAACTAAGGCCCAGCCCTCAAAATACTCATTACACCTTTCATTTGATCCCATATCGTACAAACAAATTCAGAGTCACCCCTGGTCCACCTTTATGGCGATATCTCGAAAAGGCCTCCACCTATAGAACTAGGCCCACTCCCTTTTAAAATACTCATTAACACCTTTCATTTGATACCCATATCGTACAAACAATTCTAGAGTCACCCCTGGCCCACCTTTATGGCGATATCTCGAAAAGGCAGTCCACCTATAGAACTAAGGCCCACTCCCTTTTAAAATACTCATTAACACCTTTCATTTGATACCCATATCGTACAAACAAATTCTAGAGTCACCCCTGGTCCACCTTTATGGCGATATCTTCGAAAAGGCGTCCACACTATAGAACTAAGGCCCACGCCCTTTTAAAATACTTCATTAACACCTTTCATTTGATACCCATATCGTACAAACAAATTCTAGAGTCACCCCTGGTCCACCTTTATGGCGATATCTCGAAAAGGCGTCCACCTATAGAACTAAGGCCCACGCCCTTTTAAAATACTCATTAACACCTTTCATTTGATACCCATATCGTACAAACAAATTCTAGAGTCACCCTGGTCCACTTTTATGGCGATATCTCGAAAAGGCGTCCACCTATAGAACTAAGGCCCACGCCCTTTTAAAATACTCATTAACACCTTTCATTTGATACCATATCGTACAAACAAATTCTAGAGTCACCCTGGTCCACCTTTATGGACGATATCTCGAAAAGGCGTCCACCTATAGACTAAGGCCCACGCCTTTTAAATACTCATTAACACCTTTCATTTGATACCCATATCGTACAAACAAATTCTAGAGTCACCCCTGGTCCACTTTATGGCGATATCTCGAAAAGGCGTCCACCTATAGAACTAAGGCCCACGCCCTTTTAAAATACTCATTAACACCTTTCATTTGATACCCATATCGTACAAACGAATTCTAGAGTCACCCTGGTCCACTTTATGGCGATATCTCGAAAAGGCGTCCACCTATAGAACTAAGGCCCACTCCCTTTTAAAATACTCATTAACACCTTTCATTTGATACCCATATCGTACAAACAAATTCTAGAGTCACCCCTGGTCCACCTTTATGGCGATATCTCGAAAAGGCGTCCACCTATAGAACTAAGGCCCACGCCCTTTTAAAATACTCATTACACCTTTCATTTGATACCCATATCGTACAAACAAATTCTAGAGTCACCCCTGGTCCACCTTTATGGCGATATCTCGAAAAGGCGTCCACCTATAGAACTAAGGCCCACGCCCTTTTAAAATACTCATTAACACCTTTCATTTGATACCCATATCGTACAAACAAATTCTAGAGTCACCCCTGGTCCACCTTTATGGCGATATCTCGAAAAGGCATCCACCTATAGAACTAAGGCCCACGCCCTTTTAAAATACTCATTAACACCTTTCATTGATACCCATATCGTACAAACAAAATTCTAGAGTCACCCCTGGTCCACCTTTATGGCGATATCTCGAAAAGGCGTCCACCTATAGAACTAAGGCCCACTCCCTTTTAAAATACTCATTACACCTTTCATTTGATACCCATATCGTACAAACAAATTCTAGAGTCACCCCTGGTCCACCTTTATGGCGATATCTCGAAAAGGCGTCCACCTATAGAACTAAGGCCCACGCCCTTTTAAAATACTCATTAACACCTTTCATTTGATACCCATATCGTACAAACAAATTCTAGAGTCACCCCTGGTCCACCTTTATGGCGATATCTCGAAAAGGCGTCCACCTATAGAACTAAGGCCCACTCCCTTTTAAAATACTCATTAACACCTTTCATTTGATACCCATATCGTACAAACAAATTCTAGAGTCACCCCTGGTCCACCTTTATGGCGATATCTCGAAAAGGCGTCCACCTATAGAACAAGGCCCACGCCCTTTTAAAATACTCATTAACACCTTTCATTTGATACCCATATCGTACAAACAAAATTCTAGAGTCACCCCTGGTCCACCTTTATGCGATATCTCGAAAAGGCGTCCACCTATAGAACTAAGGCCCACGCCCTTTTAAAATACTCATTAACACCTTTCAGTTTGATACCCATATTGTACAAACGCATTCTAGAGTCACCCCTGGTCCACCTTTATGGCGATATCTCGAAAAGGCGTCCACCTATAGAACTAAGGCCCACGCCCTTTTAAAATACTCATTAACACCTTCATTTGATACCCATATCGTACAAACAAATTCTAGAGTCACCCCTGGTCCACCTTTATGGCGATATCTCGAAAAGGCGTCCACCTATAGAACTAAGGCCCACGCCCTTTTAAAATACTCATTAACACCTTTCATTTGATACCCATATCGTACAAACAAATTCTAGAGTCACCCTGGTCCACCTTTATGGCGATATCTCGAAAAGGCGTCCACCTATAGAACTAAGGCCCACGCCCTTTTAAAATACTCATTAATACCTTTCATTTGATACCCATA
Organism: Eurosta solidaginis; assembly: GCA_029619165.1. NCBI lineage: Eukaryota > Metazoa > Arthropoda > Insecta > Diptera > Tephritidae > Eurosta > Eurosta solidaginis. Next base: position 24,043 of record JARSSU010018781.1, read on the forward strand.
TCGTACAAAAAAATTCTAGAGTCACCCCTGGTCCACCTTTATGGCGATATCTCGAAAAGGCGTCCACCTATAGAACTTAGGCCCACTCCCTTTTAAAATATCATTAACACATTTCATTTGATACCCATATCGTACAAACAAATTCTAGAGTCAGCCTGGTCCACCTTTATGGCGATATCCCTAAATGGCGTCCATCTATAGAACTATGGCCCACTTCCTCTTAAAATACTCTTTAATACCTTCCATTTGATACACATGTCATACAAAACACATTCCAGGGTTACCCTAGGTTCATTTTTACAACATGGTGATTTTCCCTTACTTTGTCTCCACAGCTCTCAACTGAGTATGTAATGTTCGGTTACACCCGAACTTAGCCTTCCTTACTTGTTATATATATTTTGTGATGATACCATTTGCGAATTCGCAGCTGAAAAATCAAGTCGCAAAGAAATGTAAATGAGGAATGTTTGGAAAAGTTAAGGTTAAATACCGCATTAATGCAAATGTCGATATCTTGATTTCGTTATATACTTCATTAATAAACAAACTACGCTGTATAAAGCACTGAAAATCGCAATCATTGTTTTATATAGTGTTTATTGTGAAAATAGGGGCGCCCAGTTATGTATTGCCTAGGTGCGGCGAATATTCAAATCCGCCACTGGTTCCTGGACAGTCCTAGAACCCAACTCCTATCCTACTATCTCAGATAAAGTTGCTTTTTATATAAATGTGAAATATTTCTCCAATTTTACCTTTTGAAAGACCCAATTTTGGTGGATCACTTGAAACCTGGTTAAGCATTGATGAAAAATATGTGCCTATAGCTACATAAGTCCAAGTCACCGCTTTTCATCTCTTTTGGCCTTGGATAATAAAGAAAGAAATTTAACATAAAGTATTATTTTATTTTTGATATATTTTGCAAATATATGTTTGACTTACAGGGTCAAAAATAGTCCAATGTGGAGTTTTTTCAGATACGTATACAAAACCAGCTCTCGATTGTTCACAGCCTTCGTATTACTGATGTTTTCTGGAGATCCAAAAATTACTAAAAACTCATTTTTCGACCTTCGATGAGGAGGTTTTGAGCGAACTAGACATAATGAAAAATGTTTTAAATTCAGACCCTGATTCTACGTTAGAACTTTAAAAGGTACCACACGTGAAACAATTTTTACTTCCCTTATGTGAATAGCTTTGATGTTTGCAATATTTGCAACGGATTTTTTAGTGACTTTACGTGGAACATACTTCAGAACCTGATGACAATATTATATGATTATTTCTATAGTATCTTCGGCCTTTTGATTATTATAATTTCAAAGAATTATCGAGTTCTTGGCCACAGATTTGTGTTTAATTAAACAAAAACAAATACATTTTTGCGTTACATAATTCCCGTCTTAATTTTTCCAATATTTCGGCTTCATTAAGAAGTCATCTTCAGGGACGGGAAAATACAGTAGACAAGGTGTATTCGGATTAAATAAAAGATAATTCTTCTTCTAAAATAATTCAGAGGCCAAAAAGTTTTGACAGGGAGCACGGATTCAACCACTACTATGAAAATTCGCTCGGTAAGCTCGGTAATTGCGCTCAAATTTTTTGTTTCTGTTGTTTGCTAATTGTTAAAATTTGTAATCAAAAAGTATTTAAGGTCCCATATCACGCTGCGTTTTGATAGATTGTGTAAAGCATGTGTTTACAAATTTTCAGCTCTCTTTTTTAATTCATGCCAGCCACCCTATTTTTGCTTTGGTACTACACCACTAATTTCACCATCTAGTCAAAGAAGTCAAAACGATTTGTAAATGCCATCGATCATAGCTCATTTAGCCAGCATTTCCGGCGGCCACTATACGAAGTAAAACTATTGCATACATATACGGGACAGTCAGTCATTTCATATCGCACTCAAATCAAATTACAATTAAGCACAAAAACGCAAATGTTCAAATGGAGTATTGCAGCAGATTGAGCTAATCTTACAGTAGAATATAGTAACAGTTAAGCCATAAATTCATATGGAAGTAATCACAGTACAATCACAGCAAACAAAATACTCAACAACCAATGAGCAGTGCATGCATCACTCATAAATAGAAATCATAGAAAATCCCAAAAAAGAATAAATGAAATGAAAGAAAAAAAACCATCAAAATATTTAAGTAATTTTTATTAATGATCGTTTGCATGCAACTTAGGGGGGACCCTGCGAGTCAGCAAACAACTCATAATTATTTTGACTGTCATATTGCTTCACGAGATTTTATTATTAATTCCAAACACAGCTGGTAGCTGCCAAGCAGCGAGTGGTTAAGCGCCATTTGTGGCAATGACAAGTGGAAAGTTTGCAAAAAGACTGCAAGTTATGTTGTAACAAGTACGGAAGGCTAAGTTCGGGTGTAACCGAACATTACATACTCAGTTGAGAGCTATGGAGACAAAATAAGGAAAATCATCATGTAGGAAAATGAACCTAGAGTAACCCTGGAATGTGGTTGTATGACATGTGTATCAAATGGACAGGTATTAAAGAGTATTTTAAGAGAGAGTAGGCCATAGTTCTATGGATGGACGCCATTTAGGGATATCGCCATAAAGGTGGACCAGGGGCTGACTCTAGAATATGTTTGTACGATATGGGTATCAAATGAAATGTGTTAATGAGTATTTTAAAAGGGAGTAATCCTTAGTTCTATAGGTGGACGCCTTTTCGAGATATCGCCATAAAGGTGGACCAAGGGTGACTCTAGAATGCTTGTGCGATATGGGTATCAGAACGAAAGGTGTTACTGAGCATTTTAAAAGGGAGTGGGCATTAGGTCTATAGGTGGACGCCTTTTCGAGATATCGCCATTAGGGTGGGCCAGGGGTGACTCTAGAATGTGTTTGTACGATATGGGTATCAAATGAAAGGTGGTAATGAGTATTTTAAAAGGGAGTAATCCTTAGTTCTATAGGTGGAAGCCTTTTCGAGATATCGCCATAAAGGTGGACCAAGGGTGACTCTAGAATGTTTGTACGATATGGGTATCAAACGAAAGGTGTTACTGAGCATTTTAAGAGGGAGTGGGCATTAGGTCTATAGGTGGACGCCTTTTCGAGATATCGCCATTAGGGTGGGCCAGGGGTGACTCTAGAATGTTTGTACGATATGGGTATCAAACGAAAGGTGTTACTGAGCATTTTAAGAGGGAGTGGGCATTAGGTCTATAGGTTGACGCCTTTTCGAGATATCGCCATTAGGGTGGGCCAGGGGTGACTCTAGAATGTTTGTACGATATGGGTATCAAACGAAAGGTGTTACTGAGCATTTTAAGAGGGAGTGGGCATTAGGTCTATAGGTGGACGCCTTTTCGAGATATCGCCATTAGGGTGGGCCAGGGTGACTCTAGAATGTGTTTGTACGATATGGGTATCAAATGAAAGGTGGTAATGAGTATTTTAAAAGGGAGTAATCCTTAGTTCTATAGGTGGACGCCTTTTCGAGATATCGCCATAAAGGTGGACCAAGGGTGACTCTAGAATGTTTGTACGATATGGGTATCAAACGAAAGGTGTTACTGAGCATTTTAAGAGGGAGTGGGCATTAGGTCTATAGGTGGACGCCTTTTCGAGATATCGCCATTAGGGCTGGCCAGGGGTGACTCTAGAATGTGTTTGTACGATATGGGTATCAAATGAAAGGTGGTAATGAGTATTTTAAAGGGAGTAATCCTTAGTTCTATAGGTAGACGCCTTTTCGAGATATCGCCATAAAGGTGGACCAGGTTGACTCTAGAATGTTTGTACGATGTGGGTATCAAACGAAAGGTGTTACTGAGCATTTTAAGAGGGAGTGGGCATTAGTTCTATAGGTGGACGCCTTTTCGAGATATCGCCATTAGGGCGGGCCAGGGTGACTCTAGAATGTTTGTACGATATGGGTATCAAATGAAAGGTGTTAATGAGTATTTTAAAGGGAGTAATCCTTAGTTCTATAGGTGGACGCCTTTTCGAGATATCGTCATTAGGGTGGGCCAGGGGTGACTCTGGAATGTGTTTGTACGATATGGATATCAAATTAAAGGTATTAATGAGGGTTTTAAAAGCGAGTGGTCCTTAGATGTATATGTGAAGGCGTTTTCGCGATATCGACCAAAATGTGGACCAGGTGATCCAGAAAATCATCTGTCGGGTACTGCTAATTTATTTATATATATGCAATACCACTAACAGTATTCCTGCCAAGATTCCAAATGCTGTTGATTTCGCCTTGTAGAACTTTTTCATTTTCTTCTACTTAATATGGTAGGTGTCACCCCATTTTACAAAGTTTTTTCCAAAGTTATATTTCGCGTCAATAAACCAATCCATTACCATGTTTCATCCCTTTTTTCGTATTTGGTATAGAATTATGGCATTTTTTTCATTTTTCGTAATTTTCGATATCGATAAAAGTGGGCGTGGTTATAGTCGGATTTCGCCATTTTTTATACCAAGATAAAGTGAGTTCAGATAAGTACGTGGACTAGTTTAGTAAAGATATATCGGTTTTGCTCAAGTTATTGTGTTAACGGCCGAGCGGAAGGACAGACGGTGGACTGTGTATAAAAACTGGGCGTGGCTTCCACCGATTTCGCCCATTTTCACAGAAAACAGTTACCGTCATAGAATCTATGCCCCTACCAAATTTAAGAAGGATGGTAAATTTTTGTTCGACTTATGGCATTAAAAGTATTCTAGACAAACTAAATGAAAATGGGCGGAGCCACGCCCATTTTGAAATTTTCTTTTATTTTTGTATTTTGTTGCATCATATCATTACTGGAGTTGAATTTTGACTTAATTTACTTATATACAGTAAAGATATTAAATTTTTTGTTAAAATTTGAATTTAAAAAAATTGTTTTTTAAAAAGTGGCGTGTTCTTCATCCAATTTTGCTAATTTTTATTTAGCACATATATAGTAATAGTAGTAACGTTCCTGCCAAATTTCATCATGATATCTTCAACGACTGCCAAATTACAGCTTGCAAAACTTTTAAATTACCTTCTTGTAAAAGTGGGCGGTGCCACGCCCATTGTCCAAAATCTTACTAATTTTCTATTCTGCGTCATAACGTCAACCCATCTACCAAGTTTCATCGCTTTATCCGCCTTTGGCAATGAATTATCGCATTTTTCGGTTTTTCGAAATTTTCGATATCGAAAAAGTGGGCGTGGTTATAGTCCGATATCGTTCATTTTAAATAGCGATCTGAGATGAGTGCCCAGGAACCTACATACCAATTTCATCAAGATACCTCAAAATTTACTCAAGTTATCGTGTTAACGGACAGACGGACGGACGGACGGACATGGCTCAATCAAATTTTTTTTCGATACTGATGATTTTGATATATGGAAGTCTATATCTATCTCGATTCCTTTATACCTGTACAACCAACCGTTATCCAATCAAAGTTAATATACTCTGTGAGCTCTGCTCAACTGAGTATAAAAAGTAGCTAAATGAATATCTATCAGCAACACATCAGCTATTTATAATTTATTTTCTAAACTTGTTCGGATTAGCTACTGTTTTGACTACTGCTTAAGCTATTTATGTAGCAACTAGTATTCAGATTTGCTGTTTTTGTGTTTTGCTATGTAGTTAACGTGGCCACTTGTCAGATGCGAGCATGCTTAGGCATTTGGTTTTAACAGTTTTGGTTAAGCTTGTGTTGTGAGCATGAAATACCATGTAATGAATTTAAGGATTTGCACAGTAGTAAGGTGTGAAACTGACAACAAAAAACCTGATTTTGACAATCAATTATAGTGTGTCAGCAGGAGTATTGAAAAGTGACAGCTTAGAATTTAAAATTTCGCAGTCTACTTTGAAATAGGTATTTATTTGATTTGTATATTAATCAAAGCGGGCGCTGAAATAAGATTATGTTAAATTACTGTAGTTATTTTATATACCTTCTATAGAGTCTTGTGCATCCTTATCCGCGTTATCAAGTTCAAAACAGTTTTTACTTTTTGCCCCAAAGGATTTTCCATGGCATTTCTTGTATAATCTATCCACCATCGGCTAAAACTTATTAATCTCCTACCTTTGCAAGTCGTAGAGAGATGCTTGGAATACTTTTTATGATCAGTGAACGCTTAGTTTCTGGTACTTTTACTAAGCGAAGTTAACTTTGATGTTCCTTTTCGCCCAGCTAGATATTTTAAACTCTGTTTCTGAAACAATGCAGAAACAATTTTGAATTAAATGAGCCCTTCCGTATCCTGTGTCAGGATTAAAACTCTCACTCAAGCATAATTGATAGTTTGGAATCACTTTTATAGCATTAACAATCTATACTCTCCTCTCTTAATAATAAGCAATTCACATTCCTACTAACCTGATTTTATTCTTTTCTAACTATTTATGTCAGTAGTACTTAAGGTACCTTTCAAGTATTTTACTTAGCTGATTAGTTTATCATTCTATGTAGCTAAGCAGTTTTAGATCTCGACGCTTAACAAAGCCTGCCTTTCAGCGACTCGGAAACAATTAAATTCGTAAAAATCCGTGCGTCGTCGATGCGCCCAGTCGCACCGTGTTCGTGTAGAACAAGCTAGCTGGACAAAATAGTTTATGAGATTTCCGCTTCATATGCAGTCTCTTATTACAACTACTGCATTTTTTTCAGCCATCGGTTCCTTTTTTTATTTTTTGCCAAAATTTTACTTCATATGCATACTTGCTTATTTCATCTTACAGTAACCATGTGAATAAGTGACATAGATCCAAAATTTAAGGACTTAAGAGTATACTTGATTGTACTCAATTGAATGAATGCAAATCTCAATACTTGTAAAAATTCTAAAAATTCGGAAAAAAAACTTAAAATTTTTATGAAACTCGTCGAATTTTTCAAATATAAGTTAGTTTTTGTTAGAGATCGTGGACAAATTTTCGTATGGGGAATTAGTTAAAATAATTTGAGAAAGCGAATTGTAAGAATTGTCCAAAAAGGGTGTCTATTTATTTATGTGAGTGACTGTACATATGTACATACCTATTTGTATTTATTTGAGTATTTATCCTGGCACTACACTTTTACAAAATTATTTTATAGTACCAGTCAGGAATGTAAAAGTGAATTACAATAAAATAATAACAATGTATATAATTAAATAATTATGTGAAATTACTTATTACAAAAACTTAAAAGTAAAGTATCATACAAAGTAGAAAAGACAATAATTTAAATTAAATAAAACCTGATCCAACAAAAAGTTATAGGGTAGGTTATCTTTTATATTATGTTATTATTCGCTATCATCACTTTCATTCGATGAGTCACTTGTGGAATAGTCATGAGATCAGCAACACCAAATACTGTGAAAGCTTGAACAACTGGGGTATTCACTGACTCCTCACATTATCGGGGACAGTAAATTTAAGACTTCTAGTCAGACTTAAATTTTTTCTTAGGTATCTCCCTAACTGTTACTAAAGATCCGATGTGATAAGCACTATATTCATAAGATCTCTACTCAGTGGCTTCACGGACTGCTTTGGTCTGTGTTATCATCGGAATCGTCTCAATCTGTGTACGGCTTCCTGTGCTGTCCTCAGAAAGTTGACCAATAGCAAAATTGCTGATTGTGTAATATCAGTACTACTATGCACTAAGATTTTGGGAACTGTAACAGGCATATTGAATCATGGATAGAGATCGATGTAGTGTTTTTTAGTCTCGACGCAAATTTTTCAAATCTTTGATATTTGTTTGTACCAGATGCTAAGGCGCGAAGGAGAGTGCGAATTTTGTGATAAGCGTTACATCCATCCGTCTATCTCAGCACTAGCCTCAGATTTTCGAAAAACCTACGAGCTGTGTTCTGCCGTTATTGTGATTGCCGAAACCTGGTTTTGGTTATCTACTATCAATCCAAGTACACTTTTAAATTTATTCTGATTCGTTGGAACGTAGCTTACACTCTCTTTATCTGTCTCATCCTAAGCTGCCATTTTTTTTACTTCGAGGCGATAACTTATGTGAAGCAAGCATTCAAAACTTCTATCATGCATGAGAGTAGACAACCAAAACCAGATTATCTCGGTTAGGCGTAAAGTCCCTAACTCATTATTCATATCTTTTGGAGTGCCACCACAAAATATAACACTTTTTGTGCGGAAGAAGTTTCAGTCAAAGCATTGCAACTTTTCCGTCAATATTTGTAAGAAGCATATTGTGATTTACGGAAAACTTCGTATTCTTCGAGCATGTTCTTTGTTGGCAACAACGCATTATTTCCTCCCTAAAACTTTGTTCGTTCAACAATAAAATCTGTTTTCTTTAGAAAAAATAATTAATTGGACGCAATACATGGTAGAAGAAGGTCGAGGATTCTGCCAACAATGTTACCTTTTTCATCCTGTAATTGAAGAGGAACGAAAGAAATATAAACAAAAACTCATCAGTGTCAGACTGCATGTAACTTTGCTATATGTGCTATGTCAGAGCTTCCATCGCACCCCACTTGCTGAGTAAAGTATACATCAGTTTGTAGGTATAAACTAACAAAGACTTCTGATTTGCTAAAACTTAACGCTCAACCGTTTTATCTAATACAGACTGGAATTTAATTCCGCACGTGTTTCACCCACATCAATTTCATTTGGATAGCACGCGTTGCCTTTCTCAGACTATAAAATGATGGATAAACCTTATGGCCTGCCTTGATGCTCTCCACTTCCGAGTCTGTTTTGTACCCCACCACACTACAGAAAAAACCAAAGTAACAACCATGGGCGTCGTCGACTCGCTATCTACGTAGTATGCTAAAGCTTCTACATTTCTCAGCATCTTGCATCGCTCATCTGTCATCTTTTTGCCGATATTTGAGTGGTTTCCTGTGATTTTTTTATATGTTAGCACATTCTGTAGCCGGACATACGCGGTGATTCTTCTGTCTGCGCATAAAGTAACTCACTAGGACTTCTAGATTGCAAGCGGTCATCCACATCGACGCCGTTGTGTTTTTCAACGCAGCTAACAAAACCCTCTCTTTCGTCTTCCGGGCCGCCGGGTTACCTGAGAAGTGGTTGGTTGGTATGATGGCAACTTTGAATCACCGGTATGTAAATGTGATGAGTCTGGACCGAAGCCACTCCGACTTTTTATTCAAAAATCGCTCCTTATGTCTTCCAGAAGTGTTCACACTTTTGATCCAGCTTCGACGCATGTGCGATATTTGTAACTGAAAACTTTTTGTCGAATACTCGGCTGACTTCGCTTAAATCGTACATAAGCTACAACAAAACTAAATAATCTTTACATCTGGCTTCTTCCTTCGAATGTGAAACAAATGTCACTCCGTTCTTGGTACGGTTATAACTAAACTGCTTGGTGTGTGATGTTCAGACATGTGAATCAGTGTTGATGATTGTTGTGCTTGCTGCATCTTAAGTGTCGTTGATCGTCTCGATTGTTTATCAGTTTTTGTGCAGTATTATATTACATTCAGGTATTGGCGTAGATGCCCAAATGGGGTTTGTTTGGTGTAGCGTTCCTGTGTGGTTATACCTGCATTGGATTGCTTCGTATGTACCTGTATTTTATGCGCCTTGGTGACTGGTGCGGTAGGTTGTGTCAGGTTGTAGTCAGTGATCTGCGCCTTTTTGCTTTTGGTGTGCTCTTGTTGACCTTGTGTGCGTTTTTGTTGTGTGTGTTTATGGCTACCGTGTTTGTCCCTGTACCTGGGATTGGTTTTAGCGTTGTTGATCAGCTTTAAAGGTCAAATATCTCGTCGGAGCTGGTAAGTACATACATCTATTTTATATGTAGAGAAAACTATTAATCTATAGATGTGCAAGAACTCGCCAATGGTTTTTTCTTTCGACTATTAGAGAATACTGCGACTATAACATATGTATTTAAAAGTATAGAGAAAACATACCTTTGCTCTTAATAAACGGAGTTGTTAATATATATTGAAAATACTCTTATTGTGAAGATTTACTATTTAAACAATTTTACTTACCTTCGAGCGTAGAATCCATCAAAAAAATATATAAAAGTGTACACATAAAAGAAATATGAAGCCTAATATTCAACAAGAATTTTGCAAATTAATCAATGCATTTTACGGCCACTCCTACTTCTTACTTCAATTACTCAATACATATGAGCAAAAATATAAACAAAAGCAAAAATCCCGATATTTTGTTTGTTTTCTTTCATTTCCCATTATACCTTTCTTGGAATAAGAACTTTGTTTTTGTCCAGCTAGCTTGTTCTACACGAAACACTGTGCGTCGTGTCGATGGGGCGGGCTTTGGAGAGTAAATCCATTAGGAACTATTATTATCCAGGTAGATAATATTTATATTGACTTAATTGTTTGCGCCCCTGTGACGGTTGATTTAATGAAAACACCTTTTGATTTGATGAATGTATTGAGTGACTCCTACATACATATATCATGGAGCCTTCTTGATGAAACCATTGCTCAAATTTGGTTCAAAATGACTTGCAATGACTTTTGGATGAAATTATCACCTTTGTTTCAATCAAACTCATACCTAGAAAGTTTGGGAAGGCTTAGACTTAATTGACCTTGATGGTTAAATGAGCTCTTCCGCAGTTTATTTCTAATTAGAACTGTTTTTACCATATTTTATATTTCGTACTAACTTTCACTAAACAACACTCAGTAATTAGAAAATGTATATACTTCACTCGCTGATGATTCTTTCTCGGCAGTAAAAATTTTTTTGGCCGATAAGTTGAGCAAATGACTTTGCATGCCGAATGTTTTCCATCTTAATGTTAAAAAAATGTAATTTAAAATCGGATGTAGGTTTGGTTAGGTTGAAATTGCCGGTGAATAAAGACCTCACATATACTGTATGTGTCCATAGGTAGGTAGGTGTCCATAGTGCTACCAGAATTTGTCTGACGACCAAACGGAAAAACTCCAATTAGGCACCTGGGCTTATATTAAATAATTCCGTCCTCTTGACAAATATTAGGAGTTAGTTTATTTGCTGCCTCGAGATCTGGCAACTCTTCCTCCCCTAGTAGCTGGAGCGTTGAATCGCGAGCGCACGATACAAACACAGAATGTGCTCCTGCAGCTCTTCCTTAATTTACTGTTGCTGACGATGCCTAACTCATAGGCATGCGAGGCCAACATGCAGTGTCGAGTTACTAACATTGAATGTAAATTAAAATAATTAAATAAATGTTTGTTAACTGTTCAGTATTTGATAATCAGCCCAATTCTAAATATTCCCTCGGAATTTTATTCTCGCGGATTCTTTTATTCCCGCGGAAAAATTCCTTCAATTATTTTCTCCTAGGGAGAGCAATAATTGGGGAATAGGAATTTCAAAGTCAGTTGTTTTGTCAATTGAAATTTCGTTGCGCATTTCTTATTTTGTTTAAAAAATTGAAAAGTTTAATTATTATTGCAAATTTTATTTGTTTGAAATTAAGAAATAAAATATAAACAATACAAAGCATTGCATTTTATGTGGTATTCACGGAAATGAGTAATGAATTGGTGCCACAGCAACATCAACAGAGGAGCATAAGAAGAAGAAGACGGCAGGATAACGCAAATCGGCCGGAATTGCCTGCTTCCATTCAGCAAAGCAATTTTCTGGCGGCCAAGTCGAGTTGAATTCACCTTTCGTCATATGCCAAAATCTATTTAAGCCTTCTTTAAAAACCCTTGCGCAATTTCTGGATGGCTGCATCAAATATACCAAGAGCTTTTCCGTTGCTTATGATATACTTTTCGACTTAAAATAAAAAGTATTATATATATATAAATATTGAATGTACATATTTTAGCACAGATTTGTACAAATAAGTGTTCTTTTTTAAAAGAACCAATTTCCTTTAACTATTTTGATACATTCCATTTAATTTAGCAAGTGAGAAAACTCCTAAGAAATGGCAGAGAAATCTCCGTCTCACTCAATTCATAATACCTACTTTTCTCCCATAACCGGTTTCCGCTCTTTTGAACGTTGTTCAGAATAGGAGGAATGGGAGAAGAGAAAAAACTCGAACGGAATTTTTGTTTAGAATTGGGCTGAATATGTTAAGGCTTGTTTTGTTCTATGTTATACTAGCGTAGCCCACAGGTATTGTACTGCCCGATTTTAAAGGTGCTCCTCTACCGCTATTATTCCCTTTCCTCTTAATTCAATTCCCACACCCACTTCCCCTCCCACCCCCACTTTCACTTCTATTCTTCTACCTCACCCACCTCAATTTCTAAATATCATAGTGGAGACATAGCGAATTTATATTTTTCCTAATAGGGAGTGTGACACCGTCCACTTTTTCAAAATTCTAAACAGATTACACAGTGCTACAAAAGAAAAAATAACTCAAGCACTTTTGAACCGACCGTCATTTTTCCATCAATTTTTGATTGCTTACTAATTTTGGAAAGCTGAAAGATAGGGCTTCAAAAATATATATATTTGTCTACACTTTTTATAGCAAATTTTTGAGATTTTTTAAAAGTTGTCTAAAATTTTCTCGTTTTTTTTAATTTTTCAAAATTTGACGGCTTTTTAATGTATCACTTCTTTAATGAAATTTTTTTTTCTTAAAAAGATTGAGAGAATATTCCATCTCGAGTAAAAAAAGTGCTGGTTGATCAAATTCGGTTGAGAATTGTTGAAATGACAACACTTTTTGTGAACAAGAAAATTCTGCTCTCATCGTAGAATCGATATCGCGCCATGTCAGGATTGAGTGTATGATTTCAGTATATCGTCGCCGTTGTTTACAATTAATCCTGACCCGACGCGATATCGATTGTACAATGAGAGCAGAATTTTCTTGTTTACAAAAAGTCTTGTTATTTTTTTACTCGAGATAGAATATTATCTCAATCTCTTTAATAAAAACATTTTTCATTAAAGAAATGATACATTAAATAGCCGTCAAACTTTGAAAAATTAAAAAAAAACGAGACAATTTTAGATAACTCCTCAAAAATCTAAAAAATTTGCTGTAAAAAGAAATATATACATTTTGAAGCCCTATCTTTCAGCTTTCAAAAACTGTTAAGCAATCAAAAATTTATGGAAAAATGACGGAGTAACGAATTTTTGAATGCGCGAGGTACAAGGAAAACAGTTTTTTAACAATAACTTGAAAATTTCGGGGTGTTAGAAAATTTTGAAACAAGGCATCTTGATCTACTCATCAAGAACTACAACGGACACTAGGTCGCTATTAAAGTGCAAAATCAGTGTAGCACAGTGTTATTAGAGCTTTAGCCAAACATATTCGGATTTTTAGTAGAATGAAATTAAAATTTCCTAGAGTCATGGCTCCGTTCACTTTTCCCAAAAATGCTCATAGCCAGAAAAATACCGAGTGAGATTCTACTTTGAAAACTTTGTAAAGACCGTTAGAAACTTTGTGCGCCAGGAGACACCCACGTTCAATTATATTTATAAGATTTGATGTTAAAACATTCAGTCTCCCTTATGAAGTAAAAATAATTAATTGAAACGCGTAGGAAGAAAGAAAAACGTAAGTGTTAAACATTTTCAATTTTTTTTACTCCATTTTTTACTCTATACATCGTGTTATGCTTTAATGTACGTCCTTAATAAAAAAAATTAAGTACACATCAAAAGTTTTACTTAAAGTTTGTTGAAATGTAATTTACTACTATATTGATCTATTTTTAAATTCCAGCTCACATCATCGACTAATTAAAGATTCTGCAAGCGCTCCGTCGCACCCATTTAAGAACAGACGTGCTTTGAATGATCATGACTGCCTAACTTTTGCATTGTATTTAAAATTACTTCCGCGGTTAAGTTGCTTTCACTAATCAAGAATAAGAAAATTAAAGCAGTGGTTCGAGTTAAAATCAATACTTTATAACCAGCTGTGGGTTTCAATTCAAATATTTACTATTCTAAGAAATTTGGTTTTAATAAAAGACAGTCGAAAACAAACACATTATTCGATATTTTCCTTAGATCTATGCAAAGGTCCTTCTCGAAATAATCTTAGGTTTAACAGGAACTTTGAAATTGATTCAATTTATAGTGCAGCTCTAAGTACTTTTTTCTCTATCGTTATAGGAATTTTTGTTGGTACATTAGGTAACTAGTGTAATCTCGACTTGAGAGAACTGTTGGAAAACTATAGCGCAAAGAAGTGCAAATTCAATTTTTTCGTTGAAATATCATTAGAAATAGATTTGAGAATTATACTTTTTCATGATTTGACAATAAGGGTCCGTTTTGTTTGAGAGTCGTTCTGATTTGAGAACAGGGGTAGTAATCTATATCTAACTTCAGTGCTTGTTCGATTAACAGAGGTGGAGTTTTCAGTTTGAACGGGGAAGTTTTTATATTGTTTGGAAGTGGTTCGATTTACACTGGCTTTGTCCAAATCCCGCATTCAAGGCCTTTCTTTATGGTTGATTTAGGTATGCTGAACTTACTTACTAGTTATACTGAACCCTTTGAGAAAATGTGTGGCACCTCCTTTAGGTATATCCAATTTATTTGCTTAAAAGCACAGAAGGTGACTCTACAATTTTTAGCTACATGACGATCGATTTCGTAACTTAATAACACTCAAATATGGGTGATAATCTAACAATGTTGCATACATACTTGCGCACATTTATATGAACATATGTGTATTATAAAAAAATGACTCAATAAAATTTACAAAATTTACAATATAATTTATACAATATTTAAATTGTGTTTAATATGCAACATCCGTTCAGGCAATTCATCTTATTTAGTATCATATTTTATCGAACATAACCACACCCTCCCCACCCATCACGCGCACTTGTGTCACAAGTAATTGTAAATTCATTTTTCAAATATTGCTTTAATTTAAAATAACATTTCATAAAATGAAATATAATATAAAAGTTCTATGAAAAATGTGTTTCCAGTGATTGTGGAGAAGTGTATTTGTAAGGCTTTTCAAAAGGACATTAGGCTGATGTATACTTCCAAATATGTAAGTTTGTGGTGTTAGAAATAACAAAACAAAACGAACACCTACAGAATTTTTTGCCTGTGAAAATACTACTATTTTTACCTAGAAAAATATCGAACGCAAATTGATTGAATGACTACAAACAAGTGAACATTTTTGTTGGTTTTGTGCTAGTAGTATTTGCGTTTTGTTGTTGTAGCTGTTGCTGTTGAACGAAAGTGTCATTACTGCAAAACGCGAAGTAAAAGCTTCCGAAAAACTTCATTTCATAAAATATACATTCCCTACTTCTTAGAAGTAAGGGAGTGGCTACACCCAGTAGGGAAAATGTGCCGTTTAGTTATTGTCATGCAATCTCACAACTTCTATGAAAATCGACATATCATTGCTGCCAAGATGCTTGGTTCTTGTTTCCATAGCTTTATTCAACTATTAAAGAACTTTAATAATAAATGGTAATAATCACAACATTAATAATACAGTAAAATAATATAAGAAACTTTTCTTGAAACAGAGGAACAATGGCTTTTTTCGTAAAAGGGACTTCGTACAGATCATTTTCGTTCAGCATATGTACTTATAGTCAGTCAAGCACGTCTGAGTTGTTTTACATTTGCACTTAAATTTTAGGAGGTAACAAGGCGTCTTTGGCCAAAGAATACCTTTTTCTATTCCTTTTAGTCGCTTTTCCACGTTTATGTGTGTGGCCTGCTGCCCCTCCATCGTTTTCTCTTTAGCTCCCTCTCCTTTCTCCCCTGCACTCACCATTTTCTTCTGGCTCTATCTCGTCTTTTTCTCCGCCGATCGTTTTTCCTTTCTCCCGTTTTCTCTACCCAAATTTTTAGCAATCCACTTTATAAAAACAGTATGCGAAATATTAATGTAGGCGAGTTACAAAAAAGTCTTTATAAATGAGATGTTTTCGCCCAGATGGGTCCCTAGTCTACTACTCTGCGACTGAGTGTATTGGGAGGACATATATATATTTAATTTTGTCTTTGCCAATCATTTAAAAGTTTAAACAAAGAAACATGTTTCTGGGTAATGCTTACTGAACTTAATTTGAAGATCACCGAACGATTTCTGTGGAAGAAAGTGCCAGTTAGCGTTATCCGGAGATGGTGAAAACGGCCCTTAATCGGGTTTGTTGCAAAAAGGTGTATGTGAAGCCGGCTGATTTACAGCGAACACACACACAAGCTGTTTTGTTTTAATTAATATAAGAAAAAATCAATTTTTTTTTAAAGATAGAACGAAAGTAAATATTTCATAGTTTAGTTGCAAGTAAGAAATATTCAAATCGCCCTTATCGTTTATCTTCAATGGCTTTATAGGTATTCGACTGTGGCTCTGTGGCGCGATATATATGGATATTGCAACAATACTTTAGCGGACTGTAGAAGGGGCTTGATTCTTATTTTCCGAATTTTAAGAACACGTTATACTTTTGATATAAAACTCTTCATATTGAAGTCCATATAGTATAAGTTATTATATCCCTCGTAAACCCTCAGATAAATCGCAATTGTCAGAAGTGTATGTCTCTAAGTAGATGTTTAACCAAATACAATACCCAGATGTGAGTTATAACAATGCGTACTGGTGTTAGGAGAGAACTTAAGGTCTTCACCAGAAAATGGAAAAGAGTGTGCTCTATGAACTGAGCCACGTCTAAAGTCCGCTTAAGTGCCGTTGCAAACTCCTTATATATCGCGCCACAGAGCCTTAGTCGAAGCAGAAAAAAGTTTGCTGAGAAAAGGCATCCGAGACATGGGTGGGTGGTACTCCACTCAGCGGTCGATGTAATGTTGCTGAGGGCCTTTGACAACCACTGTGGCCCAAACCGCAGATACTGTGTGGCATTTACGATAAGATATTAAAATATCATTCTCTTCTATTAGTCGTCTTCAGATGTTGATGTAGGATTTATTCCTTAATTAAAATTAACACAGAACGGTTAGGATAAGCTGGATCCACAGATATCCATAAAAAGTAATCGAATTACTATGCCAACAATAGCCCGGTGACCACGTTTTCAAAGACAAATACCCTGAAATCGCAGTTGAGGAAAGCGATCACCCCAGGGAGACGCGCGTCAACTCAACTTCGATCTAGATACTGAAATAGGTTAGACTCTTACTTATCCAGAATCAGCGCCGACATACCCAATGTATGTCCGGCTTTTATCATGTCCCCAAATGATGCCCACAATATTTTCAATTGTAATGTGTAACCAACGCCTCTAACACTCTTATCACTCCAATCCTGTTGAAACAGTTTCCTCGGCCTCGCGTTAGAGGATATAGATGGCAGTTTGTGGATCGAATACAGACGGCCTCTCTAAACATTGCGTAGGAAGTGCTGTCACAATTAGATCGCTTCTAGCCATTATTACACTTTCATCTGGTTGCTATATTCAGAAACCATCATTTCCTATTGGTCCTCCGTGGCTCACAATACAGACTAAACTAAACAAACGTTTGCCGTCAACGCGTGACACTGCCAAATGTGACTTTGAAATTTTGATAAATGACCTAACATTAGCAGACGGTAGTGCCGAGGACTAAAGCAACAAAAATACAGTGATATAGCAGGAGTCAAAAGTTAACTATGAAAAGTAAATGAAGTAAGGTAGCAGAAAAATTACTGTACAAAAAATGATCCTGAAAAGAGCAAACAAATTAAGTAACGGTGAGCAAAAATCAAATATAAATGGGTAAAAAATGTAAAGGTCAAAATTTGAAAAAAAAATGTGAAGGACAGCCACAAAAGAGTCTGGGAAGAATGTTGAAGACAAAAAGAGCATATGATAAAATGGAAATGAGAAAAAGCGCCTCCTACTTAACGCTCCCAAACATAAACCTAGCCCATATTGGGGGGCGTACTTACACAACTTCATATCAAGCGTAAATAATAAAACACAGGCTGCGGAAAGTAAATTTTATACGTGCTCCACCAAGACTTTGAAAATTTAAGGACCCAAATTGGTATTAGATTCGTTTGCATCGTCATGCTTCCACTAGTCTTCTCACTAACTTTTGGTAGCTTACCAAAGCGACGTAGCTGAACTCGTCTGGTTCAAATTGAGTTTAGTTGAGCTGAGTTAAGAAAAGAGTCATCATTCTTCATTTGTATTCCGTTATCGTTTTTTCGACAAACGTTTCCTTACACCAAATCACCAAATCTGGTTGGCATCCTTAGCATCTGTAAGTGACAAATGTACACACGTACGAATATTTGTATAGACATAGTCCTGCGACAACGCACCGAAGCGACATAACATATGACTGCCACGACACACATACATACATATACCTTAGTGCAAGTGTTAAGCAGACGGAAATTTGTAGGCCGCAGTAGCATACCACCCACTCAGCAAGCCCACAAGTCATTTTATCATTTCAGTTTAATTTTTTCGGTTGCTCTTTTTCTTCATCTTTCTTTTCCTTTCTTTAAGTTATTTCAGTCTACGTCACTTAAGTCGACGACATTTATTTTGACGCATTTGTTTTTGATATATGTGGAGATTCGTTTACTTTCGTGTTCTTGTGTGGTAAATATAAGATTATCCTTTGGGTGGCTGCACTGTAGTATTGAAATTAGAAATGATAATCACTTCGCATTACTTTTGAAATAATGTTTCGATATCTATTATAAAAGCTTAGTGTGAAAAGTTGCCTTTTTAAAATATAGGCTTACAGGTGACAGTATAAATGTATATTAAATCGCTGTAAGGTTAGACAAGTAAATAATGCGTTAAACTATGTGAAGGGATCGTCTGATAAACTAGTCAAGTCTGGGTATTGTAAGGTTAATCCAAAATAATTTGTAGTAAAGGTAAAAGGTGATCTCCCGGTATTTTCACTAAGTAACATCGATTTCAACTTTAAAAACTTTAAATTTTTCGCGACAGGCTTGTGAAGCTTACATTTTAGTTTTATAAAGCTTTCGCAACATGTCATGAAAGCGCATACAGTATTCATATTTTTCACAATACAAATATCACGCTAGTCTGTGCCTTCCCGAATGGCATCTGCCGAAGTTCATTTTATTTGTTATTTTTTATGTAGAACCTTTTCATGCGTAAAATCATCCAAAAGCTTTGTACCGGAAGAACTCACTTAAAAACTATTTTCGTTGCATATTGCGAATCCTTCATGACGGCCCTATTAGCTTTCGGAGAAAACCCCAGTTCCAACAAAAAACTACATATTAGACGATACTATATTCTTCCCAATATCGTACACTTCTCCCTCTCAAGTATTGCTCAATGTAAATAAAGTGCAAAAGTGAAGACGGGCAATAAACCAAAAACCTACCAACAAATCTCTTATATTTTCGTATGCCCACTAAAATTACGAGTTTTCTCACCATTGCTTGCGTTTCTTGCTCAATGCTGAAAAGCACCTAAAAATTTTTTTATGATTTTGGTGTTGTTATTTGTATACCCAACGTGCACTTGTATACAACGGTATTATTTGTTTGTATAACGGTAGTACGTAATGACATAAAGGAGTCGGGAGATATAGACCTCCCTATATCAAAGTTATCCGTTAACAAGATAACTTCAGTAAAAATTGAGATATCATTACGAAGTTGGGTAAACTGGCATATCTGGACGCAGAATAGATCTCTATCGCACGATAACCACGATATCAAGAAATGGAAAAAATGGAAAAACTATTTACCAAAGTCCGATAAACCGATGAAACTTGATACGTGGATTGACCATATGACAAGAAATAGAAATTTGCAAACTTTTTGATAAATATGAAAAATAAAATATATAACATTGCAAAATTTTGAATAATAGGCATGGCGTCGCCCACATTTAGAAGAAGAAAACTTGAAACTCTTCTAAACCGTAAATACGAAGCCTTGTTGAAGATATTTTGTTGAAATTTGGCAGAGGTTGTCCTTACCATTATGCACTAACTTTATGAGTTAACAAAATTGTGCGCGCACGACCGCTTTTAAAATTTTTTTAAAAATAGGCGTGAATTTGACCACATTTAGAAGAAAAACATTGTAACGAATTTAGTGCAATTCCTCTTATTTGCAACCTTCTGCTAACGTTCGAATCACTGAACTGTTCAATAAATAACTCCAATATTCGATGATGCAAAATGGTCTTTATTAGACTACTTTCAAAATAACACTTCTATTGCTCGATACGCTATCTGTTTAATCAAACTGATTGTCGTGCCCCAACTGTTGCTGCTTTTTATACTGTTTTGTTTCCTCGTTGACATATTTCTAGGCGCTTCTATTTCTAGAATCTACTACTTATATATCAGCTATAACTACAGATGCACGATTTTATAGCTTCTCGCTTGGCCCATTCGCGTGTATATGTGAGTGATACTTGCACAAATCATTGCATACTTTCGGAAGTATCCCTGATGTATGCATGAGTTGTGCGTCTCTCTCCGCTGCGTGTACGTACGTATGTGTAGAAATAATGATTGATTCGTTTATGTAGATACAAGTGACTGCCTACTTTGTTTATTGTTGTTGTAGCTTCATTTACTTAGCATCAGACTAGTGATGTGAGTATCACGTAGTGTCACTAATATTCGTCACACTGCCCTCCACCTAAGTCTGAGCGTCCCGATCAGACAAATTTCCTGATATAAACGCCGCTAACATCTCTAAATGAACCACTCCTAATTCGTGGTTTACCAATGGTTTGTATGCGGTAGATGGTATCACTGATCTTCTTCACAACTTTTTACGGACCCTCCCAACTGCACCGAAATTTGGATGGAACACCTTTCCGCCGGTGAGGGTTGTATAGCAGTACCAAATCTCCCTCGCGGAAACCTTCCGAATTATTGTTCTTGTCGTACCTGTTTGCTCGATTTCCTTCCAGTTTGCGAGATAGGTATCACACGACATTCAGTATCTGGGGCAAGTTCTTGATCTTTACATCGGACTCGCTCTTGCTTATCTCCAGCTTTGCGTTTACGACCAGCCAAGTTGGAACTACCATGACCGGTGCTGCAATGACGTGCAAAGTGACTTGGGTTACCGCACTTGAAACACTTCATAACTCCGGCATTTTTCTGTTGTAATCCCTTCAGTGCTTCCAAAATTGTGTCTACCCAATGGCCTTTCCACCCCCACGCGATGAGACTTGTATGCGGGCTTATTCAAAAGTGACGCTGTTTCCTGAGTCAGTGCATGGGATACCGTTACAGCAAATGTTGGCCTTGGGTTCGCATATGTAGCTCGTTTCGTTTCGACATCCCGTATTCCGTTTATAAAGCTCTGAATTTTAACCCTCTCGGTGTATTCCACGGGTGCATCTGCATTTGCGAGATGAGCTAATCTTTCAGCATCCGACGCAAACTCCTGCAAAGTCTCATTCGGTTTTTGGTAACGGTTTTGCAACTCAATTTGGTATATCTATTTTCTATGCTCGCTTCCATAACGTCTCTCGACAGCGGCCATCAATGCTTCATAGTTGTTTCGCTATCCTTCGGGAATATTCTGTAGGATTTCGGCTGCTGGCCCCTTCAATGTTACGAATAAAGCTGCAGCTTTATCTTCAGCATTCCAGTTGTTCACTGCTGCGGTCTTCTCAAACTGTAGCTTAAAGACCTTGAAAAGAACAGAACCGTCAAAGGATGGTGTTTTTACCTTTGGATTACTCGCTGAAACTGCTGGCCGATTTAGTTGCAACTGCTCCAGACGACCTTTTAAATCATCGACTTCTGTCTGAAATTGAGCGATTTTTGCACCCTGCGCTTCCAGCTTTGATGGTACCCTTGCTTCCTGTGCTTCTAACTGCGAAGACATTTGTGCCACCTGCAATGACAAGCGCTCCTCTTGTTCTTCTATCTTGGATGTTATACGTGTCTCTTGCGATTCCAGTTGGGATGCTATACTTGTCTTCTATTCTGCCAGTTGAGATGACATTTGTGACGACATTTCTGAAATGCGTGCATCCTGTGCTTCCATCTTGGATGTTAAATGTGTCTCCTGTGTTTCCAATTGTGATGCCATATAAGTCTTCTGTTCTGCCAGTTGAGATGACACTGTCGATGTTTGAGCAGATATTGCAGCCAAAATCGTGTACAAGTCTGTGCTCGTAACTGTCTGTGATGTTTCGTTTTTCTCTTCAATTTTTGTTGTTGATCATCAGGATAAAAGACATACTCGTCCACATCAATTCCTTGCGACTCCATTACCTCTCGTAGCCGTGCTTGAAGTTCGATCTTATTGCCGGTTGTATTCAATCCACGGTTCTCCAACTCCTTTTTCAGTTGCTGGATCTTTAATTCACTCAACTTTGCCATGTCCAAGTTGTATTCAAAATCTTCGGAATTTATTCAACAATTTCTCTTCTGACACCAATTGTAACGAATTTAGTGCAATCCTCTTATTTGTAACCTTCTGATAACGTTCGAATCACTAAACTGTTGAATAAATAACTCCAATATTCGATAATGCAAAATGGTTTTTATTAGACTACTTTCAAAATAACACTTCTATTGCTCGACAGATAGCGTGCTTAATCAAACTGATTGTCGTGCCTCAACTGTTGCTGCTTTTTATACTGTTTGGTTTCCTCGTTGACATATTTCTAGGTGCTTCTATTTCTAGAATCTACTACTTATATATCAGCTATAAACTTATCAGCTATAACTACAGATGCACGATTTTATAGCTTCTCGCATGGCCCATGCGCGTGTATATGTGAGTGAGACTTGCACAAATCATTGCATACTTTCGGGAGTATCTCAGATATATGCATGTGTTTGTGCATCTCTCTCCGCTGCGTGTACGTACGTATGTGTAGACATAATGATTGATTCGTTTATGTAGATACAAGTGACTGCCTTCTTTATTGTTGTTATGGCTTCATTTACTTAGCATCAGTCTAGTGATTTGAGTATCACGTAGTATCACTAATATTCGTCACAATATGTATGACGAGAAATAAAAAAATAAAATAAACACAACGCAATATAACTCTAAATAGATTAAGGCCGAGCTTCCAATTTGCGTCGTGCTCCTTTTAATTTTACTACAAAATGGTGGGACGGGACCTTCATGTTTAACACCGACTCCGAACTTACGACGTACGTTACAATCACACCACGGCGGCCGCCAAGAAATAGAAGTTTTATAAAATCTTGGAAAATGGCCGTGTCACTTATACGAAGAAAATTGTAAAGTTTTGCAAGCCGTAAATCAAAAGACTTGGATTTTCTTACTTGTTTTTGTTTTGTTTCCTCCTGTGATGTTTGTCAGAAATTTCTAAAGATTTTACTTTTAGCGGGAATGTTTGAAGCTTTGAAATGCTGCATAACCCTGATACAATTGCTTATATTTTGGAGGCTATTTGCAACAGATTGTAACTAATATATTAATATTGTTCTCAGAAATTACTACCCTCGTTATGTGCTTATGTATGGTTGCAAAAAGTTTAAATTCATAATTTTTTCTATGTGTACTGCAGCCACCCCTACGATAATTTTCATTAAAAAACATGCGAAATGTTGATTAACTTTGACATAAGTTGCGATATTTTTTTCATAATCGTTTAAACTTTTCATATTAACCAACGTCAAAGCCAACAAAGTACAAAATATTGGTGTGACAAAATGAAAACAAGTACAAGCGACAGATATTTCAAATTCACAAGCAATGTTTATTATGTTTTGGTGGGGGTCTAATTTTTTAGTATTTGTAGTGTTGCTGCATGTTAAATGTGGTTAAACTTTTGACATTTCATAATAATTTTGTTGGTGGGTTTGTTATATAAACTGAAACTTACATAGGTTTTAATAGATATGGTGTTTATGAAAGGGATACGGAACGGAAAATTTTCCTTCGTATTTGTTTTTATGTATTTTTTTGCCGAATTCGTTTGTAGTAGTAAGAGCGTTGTTTAGTAGATATTTGATACTACCCATATATGAGTATGGCCCCTTCCTATGGGAAACAAGAAAATACGGACAATTATTGCTCTCGCCTTCAAAATAATGATTTGCAACCTTAACGGTCGAAATATGATCATCTGTAGGGTGGATTGAATTAAGGTCAACCGCTAAAAGGTCAATTGGCGTTATGACCACTTCAAATGCCAGCAAGGTCAATTGACTTTTCAACCTTTCATAATTTCACTTTATGGGAATTTCTGTTTCACCACAAAAATCAAAAAGCTCCTGAAAAGTGGGTTGAAAGTTTAGTTGAATAGATTTCAAAGGAATTCTCACCTGCTCAGCTTTTAATCCGACTCTGATGAAATCTGAGTTAGGAATTAATTGAATGATAATGAAACCTGAACTAGGAAAATTAGTGACACAGGTGAAAATTCTGTTTTCTAAAGATTCACTTACTTCCATTTAAATAAAATATTCGCTGGCCCAGTGTTAAATTCAATTTTTCACCTAAATGAGACCGGAATATAGAAAAAGAAGTGTCGAAAACAGTAAAAACATAACTTTAATTCAACATTTGGCGAAACAAAATAAATAACCTTACGGCCACTTGAGAAAAAATGATTTGACTTTATGGCCATAAGGTCAATTGCTGTTATAGCCGTTGACATTATGTCACCCCTACGATTCCGCTATTAGCATGTAACAGCTATGATGCGCACACGCCCCTGTATGAGGGGGAAGGAGTGCTTTAAGTAATGTTCGCCATATACATCTGATGATTTCCCTACTTGGCTCTTGCACTTCCTGGCTGAGAGCAATCTTCTACCTCACTATGTAGCCGAGCAGTTTAATCACATTTTCTACTCACACATTTCTGTCTCGGAAAAAAAGGACGTCGCCTATAGGGTCATGCTGCATATGGATCTGTATGAATCGTTATCGTGACCCGAAAAGTAAGGAGGACACTTAATAAGAAAAAAGGCAGAACGGCGTGTGAGGAAATGCAGCCGAACACGGCATTTTTCAACGAACCACTTGTTTTCTCTCATGAACGTAAGTACCAGTGAAATTTCCACCTTCCCAATCTCTGCCACACTGTCGAAAAATAGTGCAATAGCACAGTGATTTGTGGTGATACCTGTAAGTGCTCTCATTGCAGATTTGTTTAGCTTGAAAAGCAAGCTAGTTTCTTTCCTATCTAAACATGGCCACAAGGATCTTGAGTCTGTTGCCCTTATCTCAGGAGATAACCCAGCGGCGTTAGTATGGAGCTGTCCACCTCGCTTTTGTCAATTTTCACGCTTTACAGATAATTACTTTTACATTGGTTATTTCTCAAATTATTTCGGCCCAACGTTATGGCATTACTTTGAACGAAACCAGTGTTAAAGAGAAACAAAATCGTTTGAAAAGGTTTTTCCACATTAAAGTTGAACACAATTTCCATCGAAGCCCGCGGGTCATAGATAAGACTGCGCCGATACGTAGCGCATCTGAAATTGTATATACTACTTTATGCGCATATATGTATATATATGCGTGTATCTATACTACATGCTAAGATTTTTATATAGATACAAGAGCTTTGCGCAGAATAATCAACAAAAGTGAAACAAGCAAAAAACATTGTTTGGTAACAAATTTTTCGCTAGAGATAATGCCCATGTTGTTTCTGGACATGAGCATGGTAATGTCATTTAAATTGAGTATCCTGCCAACGAGTGGGGGAAACAATTGCTTCGAGCTACGCAAATTTATATGTATCTAAACTGTTGTGTTTACGCTTTGGATAAAATAGTATTAAAAGCTCCCCCACTTTTAGCTTAGCTTTTTATATCGTTTGGTTAAGGCTGCGAAAAGTTCATTGCTCAGCTATTTTTTTCTTAATTTTGCATGTTGCATTTTGATGTGGAGACTGCTGGTGCTCGTCTAACTCGATTCCCTTCCATACTTTACATTGCTTCTACTGTCTGTAAGCTTTATAGTGCGGCTTTAACATCGTCGTCGCCATCATCATCATTGTTGAATTCAATGACTCACAATGGAATTGTTTTATTAGCCGTAATGTCTTTATGGCACTAACGGTCAATATTACAATAATAGCAACAACGTTGTATGTACAATATACATTGTATATATACATCCCATTTTATTTCAAAGCCTCTACTGACTGCATTCGCGAGCATCAAACAAAGGCCAATAGCCTTAACAAATTTGGCTTGAATAGTTTACCAAGGAATCGCATTAAAAGCGCGAAATTAAATATTAATTTGCTTCTTCTATGGTAATTTCTTTTAAATATCCGTTTCCGTATTTCAATTACTTCCTGCATAATAAAATGAAAGAGTCTTGATAGGCGAAATAAAGATTTTGTACAGTAAATGACTTTCCGTGTGGAAAAAATAGTGAGCCTTCTATATAAATACGGAAAATTCTTTGCCTATTTGCTTGCAGCTAATTGTCCCTTAAATCAGGTGATGTGTGACAACAGCAAGTAAGGCGGTGTTAGTTTTTTTGTGTGTAGCTGAGTATTAAGTATACTACTCTTCAATCGTAAAGTTGATTTATTTTGAGAGATATTGCTTTTTCAGTTTTCTTGAGGAACTCTTTTGACAGTATTTAAACATATTTATCCCTTATACATATGGAAAATGTGTTCTTAAACACAGACCGACCCACCAATAAGATTACAAACCTAGCAGGTGGCAAGCTGAGTAGATTTAGCCATGTCCGCTGGTCTGTATCTCCTTCTGTCCGTCTGCTTGAACGCAAACTAGTACCTCACTTTTGGGGCTTACTTACTTACTTACTTAATTGGCGCTTAACCCTCTAAACGGTTATGGCCGTCCAACAAGGCGCGCCAGTCGCTCCTTCGCTCCGCCAACCGGCGCCAATTGGTCACACCAAGGGAGTTTAAATCGTTTTCCACCTGGTCCTTCCAACGGAGTGGGGGCCGCCCTCTACCTCTGCTTCCATAGGCGGGTTCCGATAGAAACACTTTCTTGGCCGGAGCATCATCTTTCATTCGCATAACATGGCCTAGCCAGCGCAGCCGCTGCGTTTTAATTCGCTGGACTATGTTGATGTCTGCGTATAGCTCGTACAGCTCATCATTAAATCTTCTTCGGTACTCGCCATCGCCAACGCGTAGAGGTCCATAAATCTTTCGAAGAACTTTTCTCTCGAACACTCCCAAAGCCGCTTCATCTGCTGTTGTCATGGTCCATGCTTCTGCCCCATATAGCAGGACGGGTACGATAAGTGACTTGTAGAGTATGATTTTCGTTCGCCGAGAGAGGACTTTACTTTTCAATTTCCTACCTAGTCCAAAGTAGCATTTATTGGCAAGATTGATTCTTCGCTGGATTTCAGTGCTGATGTTGTTGCTAATGTTGATGCTGGTTCCCAAATAAACGAAGTCTTTTACTATTTCGAAATTATGGCTGCCAACAGTAGCGTGGTTGCCAAGGCGCATATGCGCTGACTCTTTGCTCGATGACAGCAGGTACTTCGTTTTGTCCTCATTCACCATCAAACCCATCTTTACCGCTTCTTTTTCCAGCTTGGAGTAAGCAGAACTAACAGCGCGGGTGTTTAGGCCGATGATATCAATGTCATCAGCATATGCCAGTAATTGCACGCTTTTATAGTATATTGTTCCAGTGCGGTTAAGTTCTGCAGCTAGTATAATTTTCTCCAGCATCAAATTAAAGAAATCGCACGATAGGGGGTCACCCTGTCTGAAACCTCGTTTAGTTTCGAACGGCTCGGAGAGGTCCTTCCCAATTCTGACTGAGCTGATGGTGTTGCTCAACGTCATTTTGCACAGCCGTATAAGTTTTGCGGGGAAACCAAATTCAGACATAGCGGCATATAGGCAGCTCCTTTTCGTGCTGTCGAAGGCGGCTTTAAAGTCGACGAAGAGGTGATGTGTGTCGATTCTCTTTTCACGGGTTTTTTCCAAGATTTGGCGCATTGTGAAAATCTGGTCGATGGTAGATTTACCAGGTCTGAAGCCGCACTGATAAGGTCCAATCAGCCGGTTCACGGTGGGCTTCAATCTTTCGCACAATACACTTGAAAGGACCTTATATGCGATATTAAGAAGGCTGATTCCACGATAGTTGGTGCATTTTGCAGTATCCCCCTTCTTGTGGACTGGGCAAAGAACACTTAGATTCCAACCGTCGGGCATGCTTTCGTCCGCCCATATTTTGCTAAGAAGCTGCTGCATGCGCCTTACCAACTCCTCGCCGCCGAACTTGAATAGCTCCGCAGGCAATCCATCAGCGCCCACGGCCTTGTTGTTTTTCAATCTGGTTATTGCTATTCTAACTTCGTCAGAATCGGGCGGGGGGACATATATTCCATCATCATCGATTGCGGGATCGGGTTCTTCATCTCTGCGCGGTGAATTGCTGCCTCCATGTAGGAGAGCAGAGAAGTGTTCCCTCCATAATCTATGCACTCTCTGGACATCAGTTACAAGGTCGCCGTTTTCATTCCTACAGGAGTTTGCCCCGGTCTTAAAACCTTCCGTCTGTCGCCGTATTTTTTGGTAGAATTTTCGGGCGTTATTCCTGGTGGCTAGCAGCTCAAGCTCCTCGCACTCACGCCTTTCTGCTTCTGCTTTTTTCTTCCTTAAAAGGCGTCTCGCTTCCCTTTTCAACTCACGATAGCGTTCACATACTCCTCTTGTCGCGCTCGCTTTTAACGTAGCCCTGTAGGCAGCGTCTTTTCTTTCGGTTGCAACGCGGCATTCTTCATCATACCAGTTGTTTTTTTCGTGGCCGCCGGTAACCAATTTTTTCCTCGGCGGCAGTATGAAGTGCTTTGGAGATATGCTCCCACTGCTCCTGTATTCCTTCAGGATGAGTTGTGCCCTCAGAGAGCAGGTGTGAGAGTCGAGTTGCGAAATCATTGGCAGTCTGTTGTGATTGAAGCTTTTCGACGTCTAGCTTTCCTTGTGTTTTTTGTTCCTTGTTTTTAGCCGCGTTGAGGCGGGTGCGTATTTTGGCTGCAACGAGATAATGGTCCGAATCGATGTTAGGTCCTCGGATCGTTCGCACATCTAAAACACTGGAGGCATGCCGTCCGTCTATCACAACGTGATCGATCTGATTGCGAGTATTTCGATCAGGAGACAGCCATGTAGCTTGATGTATCTTTTTATGCATGAACCTCGTGCTTGATATGACCATGTTTCGAGCACCGGCAAAGTCAATCAGCCTCAGTCCGTTAGGAGAAGTTTCATTGTGTAGGCTGAACTTTCCGACTGTAGGGCCAAAAACACCTTCTTTGCCCACCCTGGCGTTAAAGTCGCCAAGCACGACTTTTATATCATGACGGGGGCAGCGCTCGTATGTGCGTTCTAATTGTTCATAAAAAGTGTCTTTCACCTCATCATCGTCTTTCTCCTCTGTCGGCGCATGGGCGCAGATGAATGATATATTAAAAAATTTTGTTTTTATTCGAATAGCGGCGAGACGCTCGTCCACAGGCGTGAACGCCAGCACTTGGCGACAAAGTCTCTCTCCCACCACGAATCCGACGCCGAAACTGCGCTTATTCGCATGGCCACTCCAATATATGTCACAATTTTTGATCTTCTTTCTTCCTTGCTTCGTCCAACGCATTTCTTGGATGGCGGTGATGTCAGATTTTGCTTTGACGAGGACATCAACCAGCCGGGCATCTGCACCAATCCCATTCAGGGAGCGGACGTTCCAGGTGCATGCCCTCAATTCATTGTCCTTCAAACGTTTGCCATGGTCGTCATCAATAGAGAGTGTATTTATCCGAGGCTTGTTGTTATATTTCATTGGAGTATGGTTTTACGTGGCGGGTCCCAAGCCCAGCGCACAACCCGCTCAGCGGGGGTGAAAATATTACTTGGCACGTTTATATAGCGAGCCGCTTGCTCCAAGACAGACGCCCGCTTGCAGCCGCACCTAGAGGTGTACAGACGCTGCCGATGAAATCTCCCCCGGCTAGCCCTTAAACCGATTATGTCAGAGTGGCCTAGCCAGGTTGTCGCCTTCTCACATTAGCTCACCGCTAAACGGGTGTTTAGCGGCTACCCAGAGGATACTTGGCCGCAAGCGACCGGCAGTAGTGAGCTGCTTGAACCGCATGCAAAAGAATCGCTCTGGCCATTCCCAGGTGAATGGCGGTCAGAATCTTTCCCCACTTTCGTGGACTTCTACACACGGCCCCAACCTCCCTTTTGGGGCTATCTTGGTGAAATTTGGTGAGCGAGAAAATTTCGGTGTCTGATTAATCATTTTTCGGAACCTTCCCAATGGGACTAATATAGCATATTTATTCGTCTTAAAGGGTTTTCGTCTTTCTTTCTCTTTTGGACAGCTAGAAGCTTGACGTTTTATCAGATGCTTACATATGTGGTATACGTTATTGTCCGAAAAATCGATTGTTCAAATTTCATCTAGATTATTGTTCAATTCCATTCAAGAAAGATTTGAGATCTCCGGCACCCGCTTAGTTGTAATTTTTCTCTTTCGATGCAAGTTTAAGTTTTAGCTCAAGGGCAAGTCCCTGAAGAATGGTTCACAAGATTTTTACTGCTCTTTCATACGATTTTTCTACATAACTCGATCCGTGTGCAACCAACGGAACTTTTTGTAATTTCCCCTTTGATCTCTAAAAATCATTTGCAATTTCAAGTCTCCCGCTTGCCAGGAAGTTACATAAAAATCGATCGACCCGAGCGTAACCTAGCGAACTTTTTTTTTAATTTTATGCATTATATCAATCTTCTTAGTATTCGTGAGGTGTACGACTTGTAGCTTAATGGGAAGTTTCTTAAAACCTGATAGCAAGATTCTCCCCTTCGAAACAAAATATTTCGCCCGGGCACTACGAATCAGATTTTGAATGGGGTATAAAGTTAGGAAAGTCTTATAAAAATTGATAGCAAGAATCCACCCGATCCGTATAATATTCATTAATATCTAAATCCTTGTAGCACCTACGGAAATGTGTTAAATTGTCATTGAACGCAGAAGCACAATTTAAATCTGAAGTCACTAGCTCACCGGGAAGTTACTTACAAACCGATCCTAAGACTCCAATTCTCCTATAAATTTTCTAATTTATTGCATGGTTACGGTGCCACGATCTAAGTGTTGGGTTTCTAGTTTCCATCTTGATGAGCAAGTAAAAATAAAACCGATCGCAGGGTTCTCCCTGTTTTATATGGATTTTCCAAAGACTTCTAAATATTGCGATCTATGCCCCATCTAGAATTTTTTTTATCCTAAATATTGGATTTGAATAGAGCTTTTAACTCTGTTCAAAGACTCAAATCTTTAGGTTATTGGAAATTTCTTCCATGTTTCAAGACTCTAGATCGACGGAAAGTTATTCAAAGATCTATTGCAAAATTTCCCATTTTATACTTAAATTTGTGGACTTCATATCAAGAAAAGAAAAAAAGCAAGATTTTTTGAAATAAGATTTTTATTTGCTGGCGTCTTTATTATGTATAGAAAGGACCCGGTGGTTTCTGAAATATGCTGTACGCCCTCTTAAAATGAGCCCTTTTTAATTGATATATTTTATGCTAAAACAAAATTGTACATTTCAAACCCACAGTGTAAAAGCTTGCTCCCAAGAAATTTAGTAAAAACAACTAAAACTTATAAGAAGCGAATAAATCTTTAATGGCATCTTAGTACTATCCCTGCATCGAAATTAGGAGACAGCCCCGCAAAGCACCAGTTTCTCCCTACAGCTTTAATGACGGCCTCTGAACTGGTGCTGATGCAGAGCGGGGCAGTTGGTAGCCACACTTGTACCAACAGCGTTTATATATGGGCTCCTTTTATGAATTTAAATTTATTAGTCAAAGGCAGCAACTATTTCAGAACCACCTACGATTGAACCAGTTAAGACGCGTTCGAAAGGTCTGAAAAGGTGGACAATTGCCATATCGTAGGACATCACTTTTGCTTGATTTTCATTAGGTCAAAATGGCTGACAAAAAATTTCCCTAAACTGACACGTCGGTCATTCGGTATCAAATACGTTTCCATTATGTCACATAACTCGATTAAGCAGTGTGTGGTCAAGCCACACCAAAATTGTTGTGCTCATTTATGCCTCAACCCGTTTTAACGCAGGTGTTTTATTATTATTTATTAATTGATGGGATGACAGTTGGCAACTGAACAAAAATTGCCAATATGTTAACCAAAAAATTTAAATATCGTTGGGCAATTGCCGCTTTCCCTTATTGGTCAATTTAACTGTCAGTTTGTAGTCAAAACGGATTGCAAAAGCAAGCCCTTTTCATTGATATGACCATATTTGTGGTCAAATTTGACCTAATGAAAACCAAGCATATATTAAAAGTGTCAGTTGAAAGCACTGCGAGGGGACAAGATCTAGTACCGTCTCTCAATGAGACGGTTCGGAGCTAGTGAGATTGGCTGTAGACATGTCATTCCTGAAAATTAAGAACTTGATTTCCCATATAAATAATTTGGTAAATAAGTAGCAGTAAAGGCACAAAATTTAAATATCGCAGTAGTATTTGATGAATCTCCTTTTTTTTTCATTTTAGTGCTTGGAATAACCATCCATTTAAATTCAGAACCATTAAACAATAAATAAGAAAATTTAAAACCAGAACAATTGAAATAACGATTATTAGTAAGCTAACAAATTTCGCGCTCGAATAAAATTGCTGCATGTAGGGAAAGAGAATAGAGAAAAATACAATTTGAACAATTTCATAAAAATTGTTTGTTCGTAACTAGGGGAGACGACGTGTATACGCAGAATTATTTGAAGCACATAAAACGAAAGATTTATGAAGGTAAGAAAAGTGAGCTCAAATGACAAACGATAATTGAGCCGTTTATTTTGAAAGTGACATAAGTCATTTCATGTCGTTTAGGTTCAGTGGTAATTTGTTTGTATCTCTCCTCGCCTCCAGTTTTTTAGAGTCCAATATCCAAAAGATGCAATTCTTATTATTATTTTATAATTGTAGAACCATCTATATATGCATTCGTTCAAAAATAACAATGCATTTAAGACCATGAGTTGGAAATGACTTATGCCACTTTCAAAATAAACGGCTCAATTATCAAAGGTCTGTTATACGACGAGAATATAAAAGTAAGCTAAATTACTGGCATAAATTTTACTGCTCAAATTTTTTATATGGGAAAAGGTTGAGAAAATAACTCCAAAAAAATTGTCAAGTAGAAAAGAAAATAAAGAAAGTGTTTTATATTAACTTCTTTTGAACATAGACATTTTAAACGATTTCTGCGCATAATTTTGTAATTAGCTAAGTAGTCACGTAGTTCGTGTAGCACTCGTAGTTTATGAATCGACTGTCACTGCACATCATAACTTTTGTCATTAATTGTATATTTTATTGTTGGCAAGTTGTTATGTTTTAATATTTTTATATTTGTACGTTTATGCATAAATTTAATGAGAAAATTCTGAAATACTTAAAAAATAAGTCATTTTCTACTCTCTAAAGTTTACTCTTTTCTTTTTCAGGTAATTTAATGTAAATGATGATACATAATTTTATGGGAACTCGATGTTCTCTGACTTACATTGCATGTAAGTAAATAGTTGAATATTTCTTTTTGGAACAGCCTATATGTTAACTTAAAGCGGCATTGTCGTTAACTGTGCGTTTTCATGAATAACAATGTGTGGCAGTGAAAAAATACTCATTGCGAGACATAACTCAAGATTTAGGTCACTCGAATATACGAATCTGCGGGTCAAATGTGTTCACGTTTATTACCAGGGTAAACAGCGAAAATGGTCCTAATTTAAATATTTTATCATTCTGTGGACTGAGGATTTTGGCGTTTGAAAGTTAGCGTGATTAGCGCCTTTTTCTCTGCATCATAATAGTCTTATTCTTTGAAATACTTAACGTATTCTATACTTTTGAAATAGTTCGTGAAATGGGTTCGTCAAAAACAGTTATATTAACATAAAGTTTGTGTGGAAAATATTGTTTTTGAACTCTTTGGCTACTTTTTCCTCTTTTTCTATGTTGATATCTTAAAATCCAAATTTTGAGATAGAGCGATGGGTATATCCTTGGAAGTAAGATATTCTAGCCGCCAAAATGTTAACCACGATAAAAATATGAAATAATGAAGAGAATGAAAAGCTTATCAAATTGCCTCGCTCTTCCCTACAAAAAAAGATATTGATTTATTACGGATAACCTATCGAGCGCGTTTTGAGCGCTTTGATTGCCTTCGCATTTAACTTCTGACATGAAATCACTTTCGCAACAATCCAATAATTCTTCAAAAAGTTGTGGAGTTCAGTGCACTTCACTTCTTAAAATTCTTGCTAGTGAAATAACTGGCCAGCGCTTTGAAAAACTGTTTTGTGCTCTTCAAACTTTAAAGATGACAAATGTAAGTGTCGAGAAATGGCACATAAAACGCGACTCTATAGTAATTCTCAATTCTTTGAGTTTCAAAGTTGGAACAATTGTTTCGTCGATTGCATAGACGCGGCTTTTTGATTTCAATGTCGTACTCGGCACAAGGTTTGAAAACCTTCTTCTAGATGAAATGAAAGGACGAGTCAGCGTTTTGCCGCTTTTACTAGAATTTATCCAAATTATCATCGGCCAATTTCATAACTTCTCGCATATCTTAATTTTTGAACTGCAATTCTCGACTCATAGGCAGAATAACAGAATTAAAAGATTACATTTTGTCACACGAGAATTGAAACTCTGTAGTCAATATTGCTTTTAAAAGTTGCGAAGCTTTTGTCTAGTTTTACTGTCTTTCACCTTTTTACGTCCTCTTAAGCTTCGATAACTGTTGGCTTGACTTCAACATATGCTGAAACTGCTTCCCTGACACTGAGCCCATCGTGCAGGACGTAAAGATTGTAGTATGTCATCTCTATTTGTCGTTATTTTTGAAAGCTCATACGTAAAAATACTTTGTCTATTGGGCCAGATTAGATGTACTCGATATGGCGAAATATTGTTTTGGATTGGCTCTACATTTATATTTAACTTGGTTTTGTTTACTAAAAGTTGTTAGAATGAGGAGTAGGTAGGATAATGAGATAGCTCCGAAATTCGAATTCCTACTCAGTACATCTAAAAACACTACAAATATTCTTAACTTAATTGGAACATTTTTAGCTTCGCTTTCATAACAACGATTTTTTTAGACTTATGGAATTTTTGCAAATATCTCTAAATTTTGGAAGTTCATTGGCAATTCTGACTTAAAGTTTGGATCAGCGCCCGAAATACATGTGGGTACATGAGTTAAGTTCAATGTACAGACCACTTTTTTTTTGTGCCGATGTTATGTTATCTAGGTCCCTTTCAGAAAAATATCTGTGTTACTAGTTTTCAAAATTGCTAAATGATTTGAAAAATATTTGAATCTCACAGCAGCGCACATGGTTTAAGATTGTATGAAAAAATATAAAAGAACTATTTTAAGTATTCGTTGCCCATTCAGTGGGTACACAAAGCAAAGCGCATTTCATTCAAAGAGGTGAAATGAATGAACCTTACTGGGACATAAAAAAAGATGGGAGAAAAGATAAATATAATCAACCGCACCTTCGAAATTTCCCTTTACAAACAACATATTTAAACGTTGAAAAAAATTGCAACAATCTGTCAATTTGTGAGGAAAGCTTTTACCAAACTGGCGACCCAACAGCGTGGAAAAGGTAAATCTAAACGAGCTTCACTGAAACGTAAAAATCATTTTGTTGTAGTCTGTATGAGTATGTTTATGTTTACGTATTACGTATTAAGTTCGCTGAAAAAGTCACAAAATCAGTGCGTATAGGTTAAAAGTTAAACTTGTATTCAATGGTCATGATTGCGGAGCACCTGTGTAGCAGGAAGGCATAGAGATGTAGTTAAAGCGAGACGCCAAAAGAACTAACAAATCATCATCAATCAATGTTGTGTCGCTTCAAAGTTTGATAAAAGGATTACTTATTTGGAAAGGGCATTTGAAAATGTTATGAAAAGAAATCAGTTAGGAATGTGTAACCGCAATGTGAGGGAAAGGAGAAAACAAATTTGACCTTTGAGTCTGGCAATCAATTTAAATTCGAAATCTAAATATATCTGTATATATTGTGCTTTCTAATTTTTGGATAATAGAGGCCCAAACTGGTTGATTGCCCAATTTTTATACTCAGCTGAGCAGAGCTCACAGAGTATATTAACTTTGTTCGCATAACGGTAATCCGTAACGGCATAAACTAATCGAGATAGACATAGACTTCCATATATCAAATGATCTGGGTGAAAAAAGAAATTCATTCAACTATGTCCGTCTGTCCGTCCGTCTGTAAACACGATGACTTGAGTAAATTTTGAGTCATCTTGATGAAATTTGGTGTGTAGGTTCCTGGGCGCTCATCTCAGATCGCTATTTAAAATGAACGAATCGGACTACAGCCACGCCCACTTTTTCGATATCGAAAATTTGGAAAAACCGAAAAAGCGCGATAATTCATTACCAAAGACGGGTAAAGCGATGAAACGTGGTAGGTGCGTTGACCTTATGACGCAAAACAGAAAATTAGTAAATTTTTGGACAATGGGCGTGGCACCGCCCACTTTTAAAAGAAGGTATTTAAAAGTTTTGCAAGCTATAATTTAGCAGTCGTTGAAGATATCATGATGAAATTTGGCAGGCGCGTTGCTCCTATTACTATATGTGTGCTGAATAAAAATTAGCAAAATCGGATGACGAACACGCCCACTTTTAAAAAAATTTTTTTTTAAGTCAAATTTTAACAAAAAATTTTAAATCTTTACAGTATATAAGTAAATTATGCCAACATTCAACTCCAGTGATGATATGGTGCAACCAAATACAAAAATAAAACAAAATTTCAAAATGGGCGTGGCTCCGCCCTTTTTCATTTAATTCGTCTAGAATACTTTTAAGGCCATAAGTCGAACAAAATTTACCAATCCTTGTGAAATTTGGTGTGTGCATAGATTCTATGACGATAACTGTTTTCTGTGAAAATAAGCGAAATCGGTTCAAGCCACGGCCAGTTTTTATACACATTCGACCGTCTGTCCTTCTGCTCGGTCGTTAACACGATAACTGAGCAAAAATCGATATATCTTAACTAAAAATAGGATCGCGGGTTCGAATCGAGCTCAAGGCCTAACAATAATTTTTTATCATTATTATTGTTATGATAAATTTTTCTTAATTGAAAAAATTTTAAATTAGATAGAAGAAAGAAAAATTTAGGGCGCCTAAAGGTTGCCGATGAAGGAGTTTAGCGGTTCCCGAATGGATGTATACAACGAGCTTTGGCAGTTGTCTAAATTTTTTCTTTCTTCTATTCTAATTTAAAAATTTTTCAATTAAGAAAAAATTTATCATAACAATAATAATGATAAAAAATTATTGTTAGGCCTTGAGCTCGATTCGAACCCGCGATCTTACAAATCAGTAGGCCGATATAACAACAAAATTTGTTAACTAAAAATAGTTTACGTACTTACACTTTATCTTGGTATAAAATATGGCCGAAATCCGACTATCACCACGCCCACTTTTGCGGTATCGAAAATTACGAAAATGAAAAAATGCCATAATTCTGTACCAAATATGAAAAAAGAGATGATGTCATACAAACACATTCCAGGGTTACCCTAGGTTCATTTGCTAAATGGTTATTTTCCCTTATTTTGTCTCCAAAGCTCTAAGCTGAGTATGTAATGTTCGGTTACACCCGAATTAATTTTCCTTACTTGTTTTTAGATAATTTTAAATAGTGCGTAACTAACAGTTATTCAAAAAATATAAAGAATATAATAGTTAAATTTAGACAAGCTTTCCTAATAAATTCTCCACATCATACTACGGACAATTGTATACAAATTCGTTTCCCTCCAAACAGCTAACATAGCTTGGGTTGTCCAAAATATTAATGCTACCGCATGGACTCCGATTGGCAGTGCCCTGTTTATATTTCAATAATCATGGATAGGTGAGCTTTTGTAAACCATAATCGCTCCGCCCAGCGCTTGGAGTCAACAATGGGGCCAGAAAGACCTCGACACATGGCAAGATGTGGAGCGAGCCCAGCGTTTGCTGAGCTGACTTGAAGTAGAGAGAAAATGGCCAGCGGAGTCCAAAGTCTTCACCACATACACGTTTACCTCGCAGGTACCAGTAGAACAGTCTGTAAGTAGCAAGAGATATCCCTATGTCCTGTCACCCAGATATTTTTTTATCAAAAAGCCAGTTAGATGCCACCGAAAGTGAAGTAAAGCGATCACAGTCCTCGACCTCACGGTGACAGACCATAGCGCTCCGATATCCACCTAACTATGTGGGTAGACGCTAACCTATTTAGCAGTTACATCGGCGGATTCCATCTCATCTATCGACTCCTTTATAGCGAAGATCTCTGTATTGAAGACGCTGCATTTATAGGGACACCTAAGTTTCCGGCAAACACGTAGCCCACACCTCTGGCCTAGGTATTAACAACTTCAGGTATAAGCCCGACTGCCATGCGAATTATGTGATCTGACCGTGTCGAGACTTCGAGGTTGTCTGTAAATTAAACGGTTTTATACCTAAATTACAGCCCTTGGTCGGAAAAATCCGATACAATCCAGTTCGTAGAATAGACTGCATGAAAATAATTGTATGCTGTATACCCCACACACTTAGTCTTAAACCAACCTGAAAAGCTAAGAATTTAATAAAGTGTTGGGTGGCATAGGATTAGGTTACAAAAGTTCGGTTGCCGTCCAAGCAAAACTAAATATTTATTTATTTTGTCTTACTCACACCCTTTAAAAAGTAAACACCTATTGGGACACATCTATCCAATCACATTAAATCTACCCTTCGATTTCAAAGCAAAATCATTAACCCATTAAATACTTCAAGTAAGTTTAAAACCCCTAAAAGTGCTTAAGTGTGAAGCGACAGTTTTCGAAAGTAGCTAGTGAACTGAAAATATAGCGGCGACATACCCAAATATGCATAGCATAGTTTTTCCTCTCCGTGGTCACAATTTAAATTCCTTTGCGTAGTTCGTGGCTACGCGCCAGTAGTAAATTTTCAAGCCACAAATAACGAATGCATTGTTCGAAAGTGTCACAACAAAACCACAAATGAATTGAAGCGAATTTGCAGCAGGGGTAGCAACAGAGCTTCGATAACGCAGAAAAAGTGGTAATGAGACATTGAGAATTGAACGTTGCACGCTGTTGCATTGAATGGCTCGTTGAAAGATGTAGACGACGAAACGGTGAAAGGACGAACGTAGCATGAAGCTCTGAACTCAAGAGAACAATAGCAAAAGCATTGCAATTAGGTTGCGGTGACAAAAGACGAACCTTTTTAACACTTCCCTGTTGAATAGCACAAAACAAAGACGGAGTAAAATATAAAATGGCACCAAAAGCAAACGGAAAAAACGTGAAAAAAGGACAAGAAAATTGATAGCATCAGCAAAATAAACTTGAAATAAACCATTACGATCGCAATAAAACTGAGTTAAACAAATAGGGGAATTTGATTTTTTATTGCTCTGTCTGTTCGTCGTGCTAAATAGCTATTCGTATGAATAGGAAATACTTGATAAATATTACGCAAAAATGCCTAAAGTCGTTACCAAATATCGACTGAGCTGATTTTGTGTAGAGGCGTTTAGGCAGCTCCTTGCGAGGAGGTGATGTGCGTAAATGTTTTAAGATATGGCACATAACGAAGTTCTCTTGATGGTAGATTAACTAGGTCTGAAGCCACACTTAACTGAAATCCAGCGAAGAATCACTCTTGCCAATAAATGCTACTTTGGACTAGGTAGGCAATTGAAAAGTAAGTCCTCTCTCGGGAAATGAAAATCATGCTCTAGAAGTCACTTATCGTACCCGTCCAGCTATATGGTGCTGGAGCATGGTCAATGACAACATCAGCGGCTCTGGGAGTGCTCGAGAGAAAAGATCTTCGAAAGATTTATGGAACTCTAGGCGTTGGCGATCGTGAGTACCGAACGAGGTTTAATGATAAACTGTACGAGCTTTACGCAGACATCAACATACCCTGCAAAATCGGTGGATCATGTGGTCCACTTGTGTCATACTGGAGTACTTCATGGATTACTCTGATGTAATGCTGAGCTGGAGTATATGGTCCAGTCCTAGGACATCGCAATGTTAATTGGACCATATTTTTTGTATGAACTGTGGGTTAATTTTGGAGCACTCGCTTGGTCCATAGCGAGTACTCCATACATGCATGGAGTACTCGCGATTTTTGCAGAGTAGTCCAGCGAATTAAAATGCAGCGGCTACGCTGGCTAAGCCATGTTATGCGAATGAAGGATGACGCTCCGGCTAAGAAAGTGTTTCTATCGGAACCCGCCTATGGGATCAGAGGAGGAGGGCGGCCCCACTCCGCTGGAAAACCATGTGGAAAACGATTTAAACTTCCTTGGTGTGACCAATTGGCGCCAGTGGGCAGAGCGAATAAGAGACTGGCTCTCCTTGTTGGACGGCCATAACCGTTTAAATGATTAAGCGCCAATTAAAGAAGAAGCCACACTCATCTAAACGTTGGGATTCAATCTTTTGTACAATATGCTTTATAGCACCTTGTATGTACATATGTATGCGACACTGAGAATAGTCTTGGTGCATTATATGTCGATGTGGTTCTGTGCGAAGTGTCCTTTCTTTAGGTTTCAACGCGACATTCTTCATGGTACCAAATATTGATCGCCGTTGAGCGGTATTTTTCCAGACGCCCGAACAACGTACTTTAAAGCTTTCGTTGTGTCCTTTTAACAAGTTTTTTTTTGCTTATATTTGGGTTCGGATTTTGGCTGCGATGCAATAGTGACAACGAGGGTCAGCTATGAGTCTTGAACGATATTTTTATTCTTAGACCTGGTGCAGTCCCTCAACCTCAACTCATTAGTTAATGTCATAAATACATTAGAGGGACTCGTGAAGCATATAAACTTATAAGGTGTAAAATTATATCCATTTACACACGCGGTTATATGAACGCACCTAGTAATATTCTTGATAAACTTGATTGTTTATCAGCTGTATTATTGCCAAACAAAATGTTTTTGATTGTTATACAATTAAAAAATGCCAAGATTAAGTGAAAAATCAAAACTAAAACTTGTTAATGTTGGAGATTTCTGATGAAAATGCCTGCTGTAATGTCTGCAAGGTTGCATTCCTTTGAGTTTACCGCGTTTACATAATCAGTGTGCGCGTAAATTTATACAAATTGTGTAAATGATTTTTCATACAAAATTTGATAGCTCGTTTACGCACTAGATAAATTTATACGTTTACACACTTTATAAGGCATTTATAAGTTCACATGAGTCCCCCTATTATATATTTAATATATGTATGTAAATACAGAGATGTGTTGTAGTTTAACCTGGATATCTGTTGAAGGTCAGTTTAACC
This sequence comes from Eurosta solidaginis, assembly GCA_029619165.1. Lineage (NCBI taxonomy): Eukaryota > Metazoa > Arthropoda > Insecta > Diptera > Tephritidae > Eurosta > Eurosta solidaginis. Next base: position 65,422 of record JARSSU010018781.1, read on the forward strand.
CCATCACACTGTTATAATAAACAAGCATGCTGTGAAGAGTCAACCTTAGAGAAACAAGACCTGCTTCCAAGTTAACTTCATCTCGAGTTCGGGGCTTCCCTCTTGTCAAATTATAAATACCTCATATTTTCATTAACAGCAGTCAATCCAGTATGAAGCACTTTTCCCACCTTTGAGAGGCGTGAGCAACCTTCGCAAATTTCCTCCAGAACATTTGTCAACCTTCAGTTCCTCTGACACAACTTCAGTCAAACCTAAATAAGAACGGCCGCAGCGCGTATTTCCTCGCAGCCAGCATCACTTCCTACCGCGCTATTAAAATCAGACTTTCGAACCGTGCTGCGTTGCGACTCTTGAAAAGGTTTGAATAGTAAGGACTTTGGTCAACTTTCCTTCTTTACAGAATCACAACAACTGCCTAGCCGTTTTGACATCTAACTGTCTCTTGCCTTAACCTCTGAGGGAAAGTATGAAAACTATCCCTATCATACTTTGAATGATCGTTTCAAGCTGTGGTTAAGCTGTATTTCAGCATTGGACACCATTTTCACATACTACAACTTTTTCACAGCTAATGGACTTGATAAACCTTTTATACTGTCCTCTTAGGAAAAAAGCAGGGCCCGTATCGTCTTATACGATCACGTATCACTCAAACGATAAATATAAATATGTCAAAAGATTCGTAAAAAGGATAATAAGTTATGGATCTAATGAGTACTGGTAGCCACCATCTCAGATAATTCCCCAATCCGATTAACCATTTTTGAGCTTTTGCTATTAGAAAAATTGATTTCATCACGGATCGTATAACTCAGTATGGGCCAAGCATTCTAATTTGGGAAGTTGAAAAACAAGCCCCAGATCTGAAATTTTGTCTTCTGTAAAACTGTATTTGCATAAAAGGCAAGAATCGATTCGCATGTACACTATAACCCTTCGGCATTTGTACCCCAAATTACATGGTTTTGATCACTGCATTAAAAATTTTAGTTTAAGACCAGACATTTTCTGATAAGTTTGATATTTCTATGCAAGACACCATACGCTGGCTCTCTTACTTTACAAAGCTGATTTTTCTATTAAAAAAATCATATTTAGGAAAGGTTTTGTTGTATGTATTTAAGGAAATCAACATTTTAGCCAATTCGGAAAGATCCGGGGTTTTTGCCTCAAAGTCTCGCGGATTGTTCAAAACATTTTAAGCAGTAGCTCCTTGCGGAGGGACTGTCCTTGACTGTCCTTCGTTCACTTACTCCAGGGAGGCTTCGATCTACCCCTTACTGCTGCGTCTGCCAAAAAGAAAACTGAAGCACTTAAAATGGTCACACTTTGTCTGTATGTCTCGTGCAAAGCGTAGTTTCACCGAAGGAGATGCTCAGGGCCAAATCTTCCTAAGCGTGGTTTGCACACACAGTATATTAACTTTGATTGGATAACGGTTGGTTGTACAGGTATAATGGAATCGAGATAGATATAGACTTCCATATATAAAATCATCAGTATCGAAAAAAAAATTTGATTGAGCCATGTCCCTCCGTCCGTCCGTCCGTCCGTTAACACGATAACTTGAGATATCCTCAACAAATTGGTACATGAGGTTATCTGGACCCAGAATAGATTGGTGAAAAATTAGCGAAATCTGATGATAACCACTTTGGATAAAAACCTCTTGATACAAATTTGAAAAAACAAAATTTTTAAAATGGGCGTGGCACTGCCCACTTGTGACAAAATCATTTTTACAAATATTATTAATCATAAATCAAAAATCTTTAAACCTATCGTAACAAAATTCGGCAGAGAGGTTGCCTTTACTATAATGAATGATTGAAGAAAAATTAACGAAATCGGTTGAGGACCACGCCCACTTTTATATAAAATATTTTTCAAATGGTCGTGGAGGAATAAAATAAGCTATATCCTAGCAAAAAAGAGCTTTGTATCAATAGAATTTACTTTCTAAATTAAATTATAACATTAAATTGGAAAACACTAAAATCTCTGAAAATGGGTATGGGCACCGCCTCTTTTATGACTAAGCAATTTTCTATGTTCGGGAGCATAACTCGAAGAAAACTTTAACATATCGTAATGAAAGTGTGTACACATATTTTCCTTATGGCAGAAAATATTTCCTGTAAAAATGAACGGGGTTGGTTAAAGACCGCGGCAGGTAGGTAGGTAGGTTGAACTGGCCGGTCCATGAGGACCTCACATAGACTGATTGAGTCCGTAGTGTTACCAGAAGTTTGTTTTAACGACCAAACTGAAAAACCCTATCAAAAACCAGGACCTATGTTATAAAATAACTCCGTCCTCTTGGCAAATACTAGAAGCTTCCTAGGACTTAAGCCACTTGCTGCTTCTAGATCTGACAGCTGTATCACTCCTAATAGCTGGAGTCTTAGCCTGGCAAGTGCAGGGCACGAGCACAGAACGTGCTCGATCGTTTCCTCCTCCAACCCGCACTTCCTACACCTGCTATCACTGACCAAGCCTAATTTAAAGGCATGCGACGCCAGAAGGCAGTGTCCAGTCAGAATACCCGTCATGAGTCTACAGTCCTCTCTTTTTAATGATAGAAGCAACTGTGTTAGTCTAAGGTTGTAAGACCTACACATAATCTTCGACACTTTACAGCCCCGCGCTTGAACCCACGCCTTTTCTGCTTGGTCGATCATGTGCACCTCTCGCATTCGCTTAATCTCGCCCAATCTAATTGGGGACGCCTACGGAGCAAGCTTCAAGGGATGCGCCCTTTTTAGCTAATTCGTCCGCTTTTTCATTCCCATCTATTCCAATATGCCCTGGGACCCAATATAGATGTATGCTTCTCCCTGTCCCGATTCTCTCCAGAGACTGCTTACACTCTAACACGCATTTAGATGCTGTGCTATGCGAGATTATGCCTTAATTGCTGCTTGACTGTCAATATAAAAGTTAACACAGTTGCAGCTTAAGCTATTCTCTTCCAGGGTTTCTACTGCTTTGGTTACGGCTAATATTTCCGCTTGGAAAAACGCTACAGTAATCCGGCAGCCTGTAGGATCTGCTTAATTCCGGATCAGCGCAGTATACCGCAGACCCTACCCTTCCACTATTTGGAACCATCCGGTGTACACATGTATCGCCTCGTCCGCCATTGCGCACCCTTGCGCCAACCGTCCACCTCTATTGTGGGCCTTAAGATCTCCCTCAAAGTGCAGGTAGGGAATCATGTAGTCTGTTCGTCTTGTGACTGAGGACGCGGCAACTTAGATATAAAACAAGTTTAAAAGGGTCGTAGACTAGAATAATAAGCTATAACTTAGCAAAAAATTGATTTGAATCAATGATATTTCACTTATCAAGTTTACTGTAAGCGGAAATGGGGAGATATTTTCTTTTAAGTGGTCGGTGCCATGTGTCATGTAGAAAAGTAATTTATCTGAAATTAAATGTGCAATTGAAGCTCACGCTGAGTATATAATGTTCGGTTACACCCGAACTCAGACACCTTTACTTGTTTAAGTCTTTTGTTGCTCCTTGCTGGTCACGTACAAAGGCGACTTACTTACTTAATTGGCGCTTAAACCGTCTAAACGGTTATGGCCGTCCAACAACGCGCCCCAGACGCTCCCTTGCTCCGCCAACCGGCGCCAATTGGTCACACCAAGGGAGTTTAAATCGTTTTCCACCTGGTCCTTCAAATGGAGTAGGGGCCGCCCTCTACCTCTGCTTCCATAGCCGGGTTCCGATAGAAACACTTTCTTGGCCGGAGCGTCATCTTTCATTCGCATAACATGACCTAGCCAGCGCAGCCGCTGCGTTTTAATTCGCTGGACTATGATGATGTCTGCGTAGAGCTCGTACAACTCATTGTTAAATCTTCTTCGGTACTCGCCATCGCCAACGCATAGAGGTCCATAAATCGTTCGAAGAACTTTTCTCTCGAACACTCCCAAAGCCGCTTCATCTACTGTTGTCATGGTCCATGCTTCTGCCCCATATAGCAGGACGGCTACGATAAGTGACTTGTAGAGTATGATTTTCGTTCGCCGAGATAGGACTTTACTATTCAATTGCCTACCTAGTCCAAAGTAGAATTTATTGGCAAGATTGATTCTTCGCTGAATTTCGAAAAACGAAGTCTTTTACTATTTCGAAATTATGGCTGCCAACAGTAGCGTGGTTTCCAAGGTGCGTATGCGCTGACTCTTTGCTCGATGATAGCAGGTACTTCGTTTTGTCCTCATTCACCATCAAACCCATCTTTACAGCTTCTTTTTCCAGTTTGGAGTAAGCAGAACTAAGAGCGCGGGTGTTTAGGAGGATGATATCAATATCATCAGCATATGCCAGTAATTGCACGTACAAAGATGACTTACGGTTGCTATTAATGGTCTATTAATACTCATGACTCTCGTGGCACAGGGCGCCTCCAGTATTTTCGGCTGTTGTAAGAGCTATAATTTCCGATGTGCGAACAGCAACAATCCTGACGACCAGTCGTTACCACGCCTACTGATCCTCACACCACATGCCAGCACAGAAGCTGTAGGACTGCGACCTCGAACACATACCTTCGTCGACGTCACTTTCCTAGCAGCTCTAGATGTAGCTCCGAAGAATATCTAATGGATTTTTTTTCGCGCTATGCTGCCGACCACTACCTTTAAAAAGTTAGGGAGTAACTATTCGTCCAAGGATGCCGCCCTAGAAATCGTAGGCAGTCCAAGTATTAACTCATGGGTGAAATTAGTATAATCCTCGGGGCATCTACATAATTTTAATTTTACAAGGACCCTGGATAAAGTTTTTTTTTAATGTAGACCAAAATTTACGAACGTTTATGTTCGAAACATTGATTTCAATAGTCTTCGTTAAACCAAACCTAATTTTGGAATGTGGGTCGACCGATTTAAAGTTGAAAGGTGTTAAGGTTATATGCTTAGTCCAAACTGTTTTCCGGCCTTTTGATGCAAGAGTTCATTATGAATAACCGCGTAGCTTCACCTTTCAGACTAGTTGGGACTGTCCACTACATTAGGGTAGTAGCATACCCGTCATTTGTACGATTGTCTTGGGAAAGCTTTTACTTCATTACTTTGAGTGTTCCTACGTACTCACATATGTAGCGTGTTGAAAGATGATAGGTGAAAATCCAAATTAAAATTTCAGACGCAATTTTTATGTTTCGCAAATAAACAACAGATGTTTGAATATAAGGCCAAGTAATTTTTCAAACCCTTCTCCAACGTATCATAAGTATGAGGTGATAATCACTTCAAAGAATTCTTTGAACCCCTGGAACCTACTATAGGATGTAGCGTTTGTGATTTCGCTTATTCTTTTAGCCAATCGGGATGTAGAATTTTGTCAAAATCGGACCTTTTTCGGGTAACTAGCATTTTTCAATAACTTGAGGACGATTAAAGACATGTTCGACTTAGTTCATTTTATTTGAATTCATTTTTCCACATAAATTTTTTGAAAAAAATTATGCAAAGTGAGCATTTAAATTTTTATTTAACTTTTCGTTTAGTATTTTGTTTAATAACTTGGTGAATAGGGTGATGCAAAATCCGTGTTAAGCTGACATTGGCCGGTTTTTTAAATAACTTTTGAACGGTTCGAAAGATTTAAATTTCGCTCCTTCAGCGGGTTAGGGGGCTTAGAATATACCCGCGGTAGATATGCCTATCGTAAGAGGCCACTAAAAGACCAAATTGATTCAAGGGGTTGTGTAGCGCAACCCTCTCAAGGGGTTGCCAGCGCAATATATATGCAGCTTCTCCAACCCAATTGTCAACCTCACATAGCCGTGGCGAATCCTGTTCTTTTAACAGCCGAGGCTCCAGCGACCCAGGCTCCTAATAGATGTAGGGGGTGGGAGGGCGGTATGGTCTAGAAGGTTTCATGTGGTCATATCAAATCGTTCCCGAGATGGTCAGGCTAGTACCTTAATGCTGCTTGTTACCGAAACGTACCGGATCTGCATCCGGCGAAAGACCATTAACAACGATAACACTCCCCAGGGCTTTCGAGGAGTGTCCCTATCGCTGCAACAACAGTGATATTTAACTTCACAATGGGATTTAATGTCGCAATTGGATTATTATAACTGGCAGTGATGCGCATCCGTTGATACCCCTTTCGACCATATCGGACCAATTTTCGACATGAACAATAAATAGCCTAGACAGTCATAAGTGAGTAGAAAATATAGAACCGCGCCGAACGCCGCCGCCGACGCCAATTTTAGTTGTTTTTCACACGCCGCCACCGAATGTCAAAATATCGGGCGGTGCGCGGCATCGGCGCGGTTCTATATTTTCTACTCATTTATGACGTTTATCTCTAATATGTATCTACATATGTATATATAAGTTCTGCATTTGCCACCTATTATAGTAAATATACCGGTTATTTGGTTTAGTTTTGAAAGCAATCAATATTTGCAGGGAAATATTTTATTTTAAATTCGAAAATCCTTATTTAAGAACAGTTCTTCGAAAACTTTTTAGACCCATCACATAAAATTAATGTAGGTATGATTTCCTCAAACAAAATAATTTCTCGCGTATTATATCATTCAAACACACTTTCCTATTATAAGCTTAACACAACTGTGCAACAAAAATTCAGCTGATAATCGGGCAAATGCCACACGTTCCACACAAAAAGTGTGGCTGGCTGGCTGTGCTCACTGCTGCAAGTACTTAAGCGCATAATTTTTCATTTGAATGCATGAACACGTTGTTAAATATATGTTGCGCATCAAAGCGATATGGTATGAGTTCGTCCGATGTATTTGGAACAGTGCACGGACTTTTAAAAAGAGAATGTGGGTAGACGAAAAATTAAAATAGTGGTAGAAGTTGGTAGATTTTTTTTCCAAGAAAACAATAGCTACACTTTATATTTGTACAAAACAATTCATATTTTATTGTAAAACAAATAAAGCATATTTCACGGAAATAACACTTTAAAAAACATGTAAACAAAACAAAAAAATTATGTAAATTTCTATATATATAGCTTATGCCTATATGATACTTGCTTTTTTCTGTATTTTGAGCTTGAAATACTGAGGAAAATTTACCGATACGTCTCATTACAACAACAATTTTCCAATGTACCAGTATTTTTCTGCCACACTGGCATGTTATCGTTTACTTAAAACTTTTTTATTTTCGTTCAAAATTATTCATTAATAACTGATGAAAATAACGCAGGAAAATATTTGCGAGTAGATGACTACTACTTTCTTTCATAAAAAAATTTATTTCTTGTATTGAATTTGTGCACAAATTTTTCAAAATAAAAACAAAATTTTCGACAAAAAAAAATTGTCAGAAAAAAACAAAAGAAAAATCTAGTGCCATATGGGTGTTATTAAATACAAGGAACAAAATCACCTTCTACAAATTAAAATTTTTTTATAAAATCTTATTATTCAATTGGAGGCTGAAATAAAGTCCGTCCGACACAATACTCTTTTACTTATTAATATTTGATTGGAAATGCTTGAAATTTTTAATCCATTACGCTTGGCGGTTTTTATGTCGTTCAATATAGAGAACGACCTTTCTGCGGCTGCATAACTTTGAGGTAATATTGCTAAGGATCACATTTATTCACTCAAATTTTCAAACAATTTTCTTCTAGAAGACCCTTTTCAGTTCCCAATTTTATCCATCCTTTAAGAATATCGTCGGAAAATATTTTTTCTATTTTTTCCTATATCATATAGCATCAATGATCGCCATTCGTTGTTAAGAATTTCCATGGAAGTCTTGTGAAATGGAAAAGCTTTAAGTAAGGGAACAATCGTTGTCATTTGACTAGATTGAATATTTTTTGCATCAAAATATTCCAAAAGGTGTAATTTTTCGTCTTCGAAATTGAATCGTTTCTTAATTTCCTTACAAAGGCAAATGTTGGTAGATTTTTGGCTTTGGTGGTAGAAGTGGTAGAAAATGAAAATGGGCTAAAAAGTTGGTAAAGTCCGTGCACTGATTTGGAAGGCACATTTACTTTTCTTTGCTTGCAACATGTTGTATGTTGCTTTATTTGCTCTCATCGCTCCTTCTGCTACTGATTTCAGTTGTAAACATTTTACTTGAAAATCAGTAAACAAAACTTCTTATACAATAAACAATGGATAACTGTCACTTGCCAGCAGCTTGACAAGCAACCGGCTAGGCACGAGGGGTGGTGTATGCACTACCTCAACCTTTGTAGGACAGTGCGAAAACCAACCCTAAAATTTCGACTCACGAATTTGCAACTAATAATTTATCTAACAATTAACAAATGCGTAAATATTTGATTAAGTATGTACGTTGCAGTGACAAAGAGTATATAAGTATAGGTATATACGTACATAGATTTTATTCGTATGTTAGTATGTTGCACTTTGATGTTGCAACAGCTACCTATATGTACATACATAGTTCCTGTGCTTGAATGCTTTCATTGAGGTTGTCCTTTTTTGCATTAAAGCGCTGGGGTGAACACTAAAGTTATGCTTAAGCAAACTATAAAGTAAAACAAAAACACTAAAAAAAATTTGGAAAATTTGTATAGCGCACACACAACTAATCAAATTTGAAAACATCTGCCACTCGCTCCACGTGCAACAAACTCTAAACATAATAAACGAGCAACACGCTCATTATACTGTGAGTACATATGTCCTAGGGGATGCTTCAGGGATTCATTTGTGTGGGTTCATGTATTTGAGTGTGTGTGTGTGACACGCTCACACATTTTAATTGGTTATCCTACATCGGAAGTGAAGAATTCAACGTAGCTGGCGTTGACAGCAAATCGTAATGAGCAGCTAAGCGCAAGCGGTGTGTGGTAGAAGCAACGATTTGGTGTAATTTATGATGTACACAGGGCCGTATTAAGTATATGTATGTACAGGTGCCTCTCGCAATACTATTTTTGGGGCCCATATTTTAACTTTCTTTAAATTAAATCGCTTTCATGGGTTTTCCCAAATTTTAGTACAAAACTAGGAAATCTTGCAATCGATTTTTAAGAAATTTCCCGGTGATTTTGAGCCTTGCAACCTTTGAACATAGCTTAGAATTCAATAAAATTGCAATACTTGGAATGAAAAAATCGTCTATATGGGGCTGAGATCGAGATATTTAGAAACCTTTAGGAAATGCATACAGAGCAGGTGGTATATTGCTAGTGATTTCTAATTTATTTTCTCATATTCAACAAAAACAGCAAAAGGACTCACACATGAGTTGAGATTAGAAACTTCATATGAGATTTGAAATCTTGGGATCAGTTCTTAAGTGAATTCCCAGTCAGCTAGTGACATGAAATCAGAAATCAAAGTTCAATGAAAGCTTAACACATTTGACAAAAAAATTCACAAGGTGTCGCGTGGATCTAGATAATTGGCCAAAATCGTACGTATAAGAAGGTTAGGTTAGGGCGAACTGGCCGGTCCGTGCGGACCTCACGTAGACTGAATGAGTCCATAGTTTTACCAGCAGTTGGTTTTAACGACCAAACTGAAAACCAAAAAACAGAACCTATGTTTGAAAATAACTCCGTCCTCTTAGCAAATACTAGAAGCTTTCTATGCCCTATTCCACTCCTAGTAGCTGGAGTCTTAGCCTGGCAAGCGCATGGCACAAGCAAAAATACGTCCCCCATTGTTTCCTCCTCCAACCCGCACTTCCTACATCTGCTATCACTGACCAAGCCTAATTAATAGGCATGGGACGCCAGAAGGCAGTGTCTAGTCACAATACCCGTCATGAGTATACAGTCCTCTCTTTTGAATGATAGAAGTAACTTGAAAAGATGCTGTGCTATGGACGATTATCAATATAAAAGTTGATGCGGCTGCAGTTTAAGCTATTTTCTTCCAGTTTTCCACTGCTATGGTTACGGCAACGCACAGTACATCGCAAACCCTACTCTTTTCACTACTTAGAGCCTTCGTGTATCGCCTCGCCCGCCATGTGGGCACCCTTAATCAACAGCATAGTTGAGAACCTCATGAAAAAACATTGAATAATAGGAAAGTTTCGATAGGTCGAAATCATGGCCAGATATTTAGAAGTTTTGTAAAAAACAGGGAAACTTTGCCATCGATTTTTATAAAACTTACCGTTAAGCTATAAACTTGAAGCCTTCAGAGCACCGATACGACGCAACAAAAGGAGAAAAAATTCCACAAGAAGGGGTCCGGACCGAGTAATTAGAACGTTCCCCCGAAGCTTTCTATTCTATATCAGATTTTTTTCTCTGTAATCTACATAATTCACATTTGAAGCAAATTGAATACGCCTAATTTACTTTGGGAGTTAATAATTTTTGCACATTTAGCACGACCAAATCTGCGTAGGAAAGTACAAACGCGAGTATGACGTGGCTTAAAGTTCCCGATGTATCCATATTGGTAAAAATTTTCCAAATTGCCGTAAAAACCTTTTTGTAGAACCTATAATACTTAAAAGCTTAATCTTCTCATAGCGTAAATGTCAAATGAAAAATTGTTGTTACTTTGCGCAGTTCCCTACCCGAAATGGGGCCCGATGCTTTTGGCTTCATTTAGCTCGTTGGTGATTCAGCTATGTATTCGCTGCCCTCGCCGCAGCACACTTGTGCAATCGCTACGCTCGAGGGTTAATGGTCCTGTAGGGATATAAAAGGAAACTTGGGTAAATGGAAAGTCGAATGAAACGTGGAGGTTCAAAGGAAAACAGAAAAAATTTAATCGCATTCGTACATTCATACATATGTACCGTAACTTATTTACACACACATTCTGTAACATTAGGTTTATTTATTTTCTTAATATTGTATTTGTAATGAAATCCATAAATGACTAAATTCATACAGTTTTACTAGATAACTCATGATCCGTGTTGCATTTGCTGTTACACATTTATTTTTCAAAAAATCCGGTTCCCTTCACTATCTCATTAGCACATCAACATAATTTGTGTTATAAACTTTGTTTTTATTTTTCGGAAACATCCTTAAATATTTATCAACATGCTAATGAGCCACTCAAATGTAAATTTATTGTCATTAATAGGCACTTCGTGTTAAATTATGACTTAGCCGTTTGTACTAAACTAATGGATAATCGAAATTGAAAGTAAATTTGTATGTAAGTGAAGCGTTGAAGGTTGAAAGGTTAATTGCCGAACTCTTTATGTGCGTATGTTTATACTTACTGGCATATGTATATATTGAAAGTGAATTTCCTTAATTAATTAAACTAAAAATTAACATATGTAAATATTTCGACACACGCTTGGAGATGGGGGTGAAGAAGCACCATTGCTCATATCAGAATTGTTAAGGCATTCATTCCATTTGAAATAATTAATCCTTGATTGCAGCCCTTAGAAACTAGCAATACTTTTTTGTTAGTCCGGAATTATGAATACAAAATCTTAAGTCATTATTCCTTTTTGCACTCCGGAATAACGATTCCTTTTTATAACTTTGATTGGATAACGGTTGGTTGTACAGGTATAAAGGAATCGACACTGAAAGAAATGGTGCTAGTAAAATCAACCAATCGGTTCTTTTGTTCTTGACTTAACGGAGATTCGGTGAAATTGATCGAATTATGGTTAATTCGACCGAGTTCTTTGTCAAGCGAACAAATTAGTTTAGTCATTTTAACAGAAGAGAAATTGTCGCTCTTAAGTTAACAGAATTCTGTAAAATTGACAGATTCCTAATCAAACTAACTGATTTTTCTGTTAACACAACTGATCTTACAGGTTTCAACGACGATCAACTGTCAATACATGAGCAAATTTCAAAGAGAATTTTACGCTCACTGCACTCTGTACTTTGTTCTTATGACGATGGTGCCACTTGTTAAAAAAAACACCAAAATAAGAAAACCATCAAATCTAAAAAACATACAAAATGGGAAAACAACAAAAAACTAGTTTTTCAGTTATCAATACAAAACGAAAAAACCCTTTTTTGAATTTACTGTGCAAAAAATCATGAGATACCAGGACACCTATTTATCGGGTACAATTTTGCAACTTCTCGTCCAAGCGAAATGCAAAATTGCGTCCTCTTGTTGCAAAAGTTTTGCTTGAACGAACAGGATTTTTCCAAAGTTAGTAACATTTTGTTCAAGTTTTTATGAATTTTCACTCAAGCGAACGAATCTAATAATATAATAAAAAAAACATCCTTTTTTAATATTGATGTTTCCGACAAAATAAATGTTTGAGTTGTTTTGGAATCGTTTCAACTTAAAGTGTTAAAAAATTAAACTTGCCGAATTACATGTAAAGTTACTCCAGTGGTGAATTACCTTCCTGCGATTTGATTCTTTACTCTTCTATAACTTACAAGTTCTCTTTTTAAAATGATACGCCAAACATTTATACTACAAGTTTGTTCGAAACAATCATGTGTGGCAACTACGTGCGAGAGAAGAAATTGAGAATGAGCTGAGTTGCAACTGAAATAATTGAGAATCAGTTTTGTGACTACTATTTTCATTTCTATTTGCAAAGCGAAGTTCAAAACTATAAATTATATAAATTATAAAATATAAAATTTGGTGAAAGTGGGTTTAATAAAACAAAATAATAAAGTTTAATGTGTGCCAGCATATTTTATGTAAGCCCAATTGAAGTTCGGTTAGTAAGTGTGTACATATTACATATTTAAGTATTTATATGGCGGCCGCCGGGGTGTGATGGTAGCGTGCTCCGCCTACCACTCCGAAGACCCTTGGTTCACACCCCGGGCAAAGCAACATCAAAATTTTAGAAACAAGTTTTTCAATTAGAAGAAAATGTTTTAAGCGGGGTCGCCCTCGGCAGTGTTCCGCAAGAACTCCGATTGTATTTCTGTCATGAAATGCTCTCAGTGAAAACTCATATCCCTTGCAGATGCCGTTCGGAGTCGGCTTAAAACAAGTAGGTCCCGTCCCGACAATTTGTAAGAAAAATTCAAAAGGAGCACGACGCAAATTGGAAGATAAGTTCGGCCTAAAATCTCTTCGGAGGTTATCGCGCCTTACATTTACTTATTTATATGGCAACGTATGTACTTTCATACAAAGCTGTCGCAACAACTTTTTTTGTTGAGTTGACTACTAAAACGGTCAATTACGAATCAACGATTTGTGCGCAGTTGATTCAACATCTTGTTGCGATGGATAAAAATTGACAGAAATTTCGGTTGAATTGACCCATATTTCGGTTGATTTTACCAGTCCTTTTCTTTCAGTGGAGATAGATATAGACTTCCATATATCAAAATCATCAGTATCGAAAAAACATTTGATTGAGCCATGTCGGTCCGTCTGTCCGTTAACACGATAATTTCAGTAAATATTAAGATTTCTTCACCAAATTTAGTTCACGAGCTTTTCTGGACCCACAATAGATTGGTATTGAAAATGAGCGATATCGTAGGATAACCACGCCCAATTTTGTATAAAAGAATTTTAAAAGGGTCGTGGACGAACAAAATAAGCTATATCTTTACAAAAAAAGAGCTTTATATCAGTGTTATTTCATTTCCCAAGTGGATTTATAACAATAAATAGGAAAAACTGGGCGCGGCACCGCCTCTTTTAGGACTAAGCAATTTTGTATGTTGCGGGAGCCATAACTCGAAGAAAAATTTACATATCGTAACAAAATTGAGTACACGTATTTTCCTTACAGCAGGAAATATTTCTAAAAAAAATGGACTTGATCGATTAAAGACCACGCCCACTTTTATATAAACGACTTTTAAAGGGGTCGTAGACGAAAATAATAAGCTATATCTTAGCGAAAAAGAGCTTTGTGTCAATAGAATTTTACTTTCTAAATTGAATTATAACACTAAATTGGAAAACACTAACATTTTTGAAAATGGGTGTGGCACCGCCTCTTTTATGACTAAGCAATTTTCTATGTTTCGGGAGGCATAACTCGAAGAAAAATTAACTTATCGTAATGAAATTGTGTACACATATTTTCCATATATCAGAAAATATTTGTAGTAAAAATGGACGGGATTGGTTAAGGACCACGGCAACTTACATATAAAACAAGTTTAAAGGGTCGTAGACTAGAATAAAAAGCTATAACTTAACAAAAAATAGTTTTAAATCAATGATATTTCACTTATCAAGTTTTATTGTAAGAGGAAATGGGGAGGCATTTTTTTTTAAATGGGCGGTGCCACGTGTTACGCAGCAAAGTAATTTATCTGAAATGAAATGTACAATTGAAGCTCACGCTGAGTATATAATGTTCGGTTACACTCGAACTTAGACACCTTTACTTGTTATTCCTCTTTTATCCCATGGATTGCATTTATTGGACTGCAATACTCGGAGGAATGCATTCCTCAATCATTTGCAGCTCTTTTTATGACTTAAACTACACTTACATATGTTTGCCTTGTTTATTGATGGAATTGTTTTCATTAGTTCAGTATTTAAATTTCAAAAAAAAACTACCAAATTAAATTCGTATATGTAAGTGTGTTTGTAGTAAAAGATACATTTAAGCAGGGTTCTTTTCAATATCATATCTGCTTATAAGAGGTCGTTATTGCAATCCATTTTTTAATAACTTCTTCTTGGAACAAACATTGGAACCCGATGAAAATTTTACATGAGGGAAAAAACGTCTGAGGTTGGAAATTTTGCTTTCTAGGTTTAAGGAACTTCCTGGATAACCCAGTGACCTGAAATATTGTTTCGTGCTTTACTAGGTTGTAATATTTAGGATAAATAAGTTTTCTACATGAGACAGGGAGCGATATATTTATATATAATTAGAAAGTCCATTTACAACTTGTGGAATCTGGCGACCGCTTTTTGAGCAACTTCCCGTAGAGCTAGATTCTTGAAACTAAGAAAATACTTAAGAACCTCTTGACAATGCAACATGAGGGAAAACAATTTTCGCTAGATGGTCCAGGGAACGTGGGAACTCAAAAAATCTTCCGAGCTTTGGGAATTAAGCTTTCGAGTTTCAACAAACTTTCCGATAAACCAGTGCCCAGAAACTGCGAAAATAGATTTGGGCTCATTAATATTTATATATTAAAGATAAAATAATTTTCTGCATGGAACAGGGATCGTGATAATAAGAAGTATTAAAATGGCCATTTAGAGGGGTGTAATTTTGCGATCGATTTTTAAGTAACTACTCATTGAGCTAGAAACACGAAACAATGCAAAAGTGGAAGGGATTAAAAAGAAGATAAAAAACTGTTAAGTACTTACTTTATATAAACATAACAGAAAATACCACTACCACTGTATTTTTATGAGGAACATAAATTTAAAAGTGGATTACAAAGATCGCCTTTCGATATAATCTTTACCTAAGTTCGGCAACGTGCGCCCCATCTTAATATTTTTCTTTCTCATATAATTTTTTACAGTTGCTATGCAAAAATTTGAATATCAAAGTTAAAAAAAATATGTCTTTGTATAAAGAGACATTTTTCGTTTCTTCGGGTCCATTTGTATAAAGGAAGTATGTAAAAATTGTATTGCTGCATTGTTACGTTACCGTGATCTACGTGCATGGTTTGAAGTTTCTATCTCAATAAGCACTTACGTAAAACCCGTTCCTAACATATCAAATCTCGTGTGAATTTTTTACCACCTCGATACATGCTTCGCCTAGTTTCTAGTTCAATGATAAGTACAAAATTAAAAATCGATCGCAAAATTCGATCTGGTTTGTATGGATTTCCTAAAGATGTCTTAAATATCTCGCACCCTGCCTAATCTAGAAGAGTTTATTATCCTAAATTTTGCAATTTTCCATGAGAAATAGTTTTCAAAGCTTTATATCTCTATATTATAGCAGCGCTTCTCTTTGTCGTATGCCTAAGTCGTAATCACAGCTGTGCGGGTGATGTAATATTATGGGGAGCCATATCGTATTATGAGACGCGTCAGCTGCAATATTTCACAGCTAAAATGAACGCGGTGATCTACAAATCTTTCATTGAAAAATATTTTCTATATTTTTCGAATGCTTTTGGCAGAATTCGCTGGACCCAGTAGCACAACAATACACCAATTCACACAACCACTTGATTGGTCGCCTTACTCTCCTGATCTGAATATCATGAAAAACATAAAGGGGTCATTGTCAGGAAAGGTGCATGAGGGAAGGTAGCAATTCAAAAATACTTCCGCATTAAACGCTGCTATAAAAGCACATTATTAGTAAATGCTCTCTGACTTTTAAGTTTTACGGTAACAAAACTTTTGAATATATTGTTAATTTATTTTTAATTTAATTGAAGCAACTGAAATTATTCTGTTGAAACAAAATATTGGGTACGAGTTTCTTCTTAGCTTGCAAAAACTGAACTTGATAAATAGCTAAATTTAGTATGAAATCGAAAACATATATTTTATTGGTACTAAACCAAGGGGAAATGGAGGGGTAGTTATGCATTTATATTTAAGTTCATTTAAAAGTTACATCTGAAATTTTGTGAGAGAGATTCTGAACTTATTTAGTTGATGAATAGTGTACACATAAAATATATAAACTTAAACATAAAATATTAAATCTTTATAGTCCCACAAAATAATGGTGCATAAGTATTTTAATCCTCCCAGCTTAGAACAGCAAAAGCAACAACAAAACAGTCCGATATTAAATGATTGTTTCCTAAAATTGTATTTACATCATATCATAATTCAATAATCGCTTTAAAATCACAATAACCGCATTTTTTTGTAAATATGTATGCTTATGCCACCCTTTTCCTCTGTAACATGCAAGACTTTTTAGGACAGCAGGCAAGCACGAGCTGTCAGTTCACACGTGTTTTATGTTTCTGTTTGGTTATGAGAGATTAAAAATGATGCTTCAAAACTGCACATACATATTTGAAAATAAGTTTTATTTATTTAGTACCAAAGCTTTTGTAAGAACCCTTTTCAGAAAACCAAATTAAATTCCTTTTATAAATAAATTTTTTTTTAAATGATTTTTTTGCACCCAAAAACGCGTGCTTTCACAAATTTCCCCTGAACAGCTAATTTCTTTTTAATTTCTTTATGGATATCCACTTATTACATATATGGGCAGTAAAATTTGAGAGGGAGAAAAACAGTTTTTATAATGTTAAGCAATAATTTTAAATGCACACATCT
The DNA here is from genome assembly GCA_029619165.1 of Eurosta solidaginis. Taxonomy (NCBI): domain Eukaryota; kingdom Metazoa; phylum Arthropoda; class Insecta; order Diptera; family Tephritidae; genus Eurosta; species Eurosta solidaginis. The sequence goes on from JARSSU010018781.1 coordinate 82,568, forward strand.
GTTTTTGTTTGTGTCCCTGCATAATTTTTCATAACAAATTTTATAAATATCCATGCATCTTTACCTTTTCCGTCCAACAACGCACGGTGGGGTATTTGATCAATCTAGCTGGCCAAAACTAAAACAGCAGTTATTTCTGTTAAAAAAGTAGTTGTCTCACTTCATTGTTATGAAAGGAAATATTTGACAATAAATTCACGCTGTTCCGCGCAGAATTACTATGGATCGAACCCCCGGTTTCGGAGGGGGTAATTTTTTGGCATTACAAGAGATATGTACATATGTCAATATGGATATCAAACGAAAGATATTTTACTCCACATTTCTATTGAAACTATAAAGTAGGGTTGCCACCCCACCTTTTTCATATTTCTTTGTATATCCACTACCATCTCGGAAACGGCTTAACCGATTTGAATAAAATTTGGTACATCGATATAGTATTACATTTTAAGACTTTTCGCCTAAGTGTTGCCACTGAGGATGTTTTCACAAGGTTGCCACCTTTTGCAAATAGGGGTATCAGTCTCTTACAAAATTGATCACCACTCAAAAAATCGCGGGTATGCTCAGCCCTTTGAAACAAACACAAGCTCATGTATTGCCAAAAAATTACTGACATGATATGCCATGAAAAAAAGATATATCTTTTTGTTTTCAAGGTTTTTTAAAAAATTTAATATTGAAAAGTAGTAGTACATATCACAAGTAGAATAAATCAGTTAAACATGTTGTATAAAAAATCTAACATATGAATTAAAAACACATTTACCTGTCCTAAAAGAAAATGTAACTAGATTTGATTAAGGCTAAACAAGTGAACAAGTATTTAGTTTAGAAGAGTATATTGCTTTTTAATCCAAAAATACATCGAACTGCACACAATTTTTATACAATTTTAGATGTGCGCGGTTAGCTCCGTTGACGTTGCAGATCGGTTTTGGGGTATGTATACTATTCAGTGGACATCTAGGAACGCCAAGTAGTATATTTAAAAAAAAATTGAAATATTTTGAAAAATCGACTTTTGGCCACCTAGATTGATCAAATACCCCATCGTGCAACGGTAAAATAAACTAGAGAACAAAAAAAATTATAATTTTCTGAATAAATTCAAGGCAACACCAACGAGACAAGTAAAAAAATTAAATGTATAAAAATATTTGTTTCTCTTATCCACTACATTACGCTTGTGGCAACAAACAAGACTTTTATATGTATGTACAATCTGTAGCTTCTTCGATTTTTGTTATTCTATTTGCCTTCATCTCCGATGCAATAACGCCACCGTTTTATTTGTGCCCCCTCTTGTGGCTAGACGCATATTTCATTGTGGCAATAAACTAAATTTTCTTTATTAAATGTCAAATGTATTGCATACAATATTGTTGTTATTGTTGTTTTCGCTGCACTGCCAACAATATGCAACCAATCTATTTGTCTAGCTGCTCCTGCCCTTACTTTCCAGGCGCGGCCGCTATCTCTTATGTATATTGAGCGCTTATGCTGCAGCTTGCCTATTTCGATCCCATGTTGCCACAAGCGCTTATTTTGGATTATGCACAGTAGAGTGTGTGGCATTAATGTTTATGCCACAATCATAACGGCGGCGTCAGCCATATGTGATGGCATATGTACAGTGGCGTTGACGTCTGCTCTTTTGATTTAGCAAATACGGATGTAAATACCTTGTGGAAGTTCAAGGCAATGTTGCAAGCAGCAGCTAGCATCTTGTACGTCTAGGTTAAGCGGTTGGGGGAGGATTGAAAAATTTTATAAATATTTTGATTAATGTTTGAAAGACTTATAAACATTTTAAAAAATTATTGATGTCTTTTTCTAGGAATTTAAATATTTTGTTTGAAATATGTACGTTTTAATCTAAAATAATAAGGTCATCAAAGTTTCGAGTATTTGAATAAAGCAGAAAAATATTCGAAAAGAGCGGTGCAGGCCGAAATTACAAATATTTTAAATTAGTGAGACCTAAATTGTACATCTTATAGAATATTCGACAGGATAGTCAGTATTATCGCAGCAACGAAAATAGGAAACAGTCACGCAAATCACCAGTTTTGCACAACAGGCTTAACAACTACTTCCAAACTAGTGCTAATTGGTTACAGAGTAGGAGCTATACGAATTTAAATTATTAACTCAAAGTCAGCGACTATTTCAGAACCACCTACGACTACACCAGCTAAGAACCCGTACAAAGGGTCTGCATTGCTATTTCGCTGGACATCAGAATGTTAAATTGTCTTTCTTACTTACTTAATTGGCGCTTAACGGTTGGGTTCGTTCTTCGTTAGGTTAATTCAAACCGTTTTTCACGTGGTCTCTCTAGCGGAGCGGTGGCCACCCACTTCTTCTGCTTCCATATCCAGGCTCTGATGAGAATACTTTTTTAGCCAGAGCATCATCTTTCATTCTCATAACATGGCCTAACCAGCGAGTGTTAAAAGTGTCAGTTGAAAGTAATGTGCGGGGATAGAATTAAAACTAAAACCGTCTCTTATGGCAATTATTGTGCGCTAGTTCAGAACTACATAAGTAGTGAGATTTTCTGCAGAGAGGCTATACAGAAACATGATACCTATTTAATCTAAAAACAGTTTGTGCGCCTACGACTATAGAAGAGATTTTTGAGGTGGCGTATAAAGGTTTTCGACGATTGCTACTCTAAGAATAACTTTCATTAGCATAAGACCTTGAGGTAATATAAAAATGCCATACGCGTTGCGAAGACAAAATGTTGGAAAGAACATTGCAAATCGATTAAGGCCCTGAGAGGTACTCAGCAAGGCTTGGTAATATCTTTTTTAGCTAGGTTGATATAGTGATATAGTGGCGACTCAAGTCCCTCATGCAGCTATTTCAAAGTCTGTTTTGATGCCAAACATCTGATCTTAATCTATAACCAAACAGACTGAGACCGTATAAATTTGCACCATTTAGATTCATTACGTTGATGCCGAGAGCGATGTCCATGGCGCTCATTTCGTTATACCGTGGCGCAATAATGCTAGTAGCGGTAGTCACACTAGGTTTTTACAAACTTCTCTTTAAAAAAACTGATTTTTACATCACTTCAACTCAATGGCGACTAGATTTCACGTGCGACTGCTTACGAGCAGTGCCAAAACTTCGCTTAGCGCAATTATGCTAACACCTTGTACTCAAAAGGACGCTTCTTTGGCAAGCTGTAGCTCAATTTAATTAAGCTTTAACTAGTTTTGGTTCTCCGACATTGCGGTGCTTAGGAAAGTCCAATTGTTTATCATCTGGTTGGTTCTTTGCCGAGCCAGGTTCAAAAGGTGCGAGGTGCCATTTTCTGGTGTTATACTTCTTTTCTTTTTCTTGTAGCGATAAGAAGATTCCCAGAATGTTTTGAGATATTTTATTGATGTTTGCCGGATATTCATCCTGCAAACCCTTCCTTCTGTGAGAAACTTGAGGTCGCCAGAGCCTTGCTGCTAAATAAGCATGTTGGTCTAATGGCCTTATTGTTACACAAATTTCTTAGTTGTGTTCATATTGTAAAAAGGACACGTTGGCATGGTAATTTTACAGCAGTTCGTAGAGTACCAATTCCGTATGGCAGACGTCATTCAGGAATCTAGTGTCCTAGTGTCCTCTTGCAGTCATCTGTGAGATTACCTCCGGTTTACAAACCCTGCGGCTCTCCAGTTTCTCATGGGCGGTAATCGTACCTCAAAGCGTCTGTCAAATTTAAGGGAATATAAGAGGTAGTTTGATGTTGTGCCCTCACACGTAGCCCAGTTCTGGATGTCACTGATTTTCCTTCCAGCACACACACACCCTCAGTGTAACGGCTTCCTTTACCCCAGCTTAAGCTATCCTTAAAATCTTTTTCCGTCTTTTTTGCTTGTCTAGGACAGACCACCTTATTATCGGATCATCGTTCAATACAGGACTTCTTAATTCAGTATTTTCTGTTCATATTTAAAGAGTAATAGTAGGTTTTTTTTTCGTCTAAGCCCTCACCGCAGGTTTTCAGTTAGTATTTGTTTTTTCGATGTGGTATGTACTTAAATAAAAAACACGCTATGCCAATTACAGCTGTGTTTTTATTTTCATACGCGCTGATTTTTGTATTTGATTCCATAAATAGCGTGTTATAATAAAAAAAAAGAGGCGCTTTAGTAACCATAGCACATGTCAATTTCCCCTTAAGCATAACGCTACTCACATTTCATGCAACATCTGTTGTTTCCCTACTCTTGCGTCACAAGATCCTTTTTTTCATTCACACATTTAATTTGGTACCTAACACTCGTGGGCGTTGGCCCTCTAAGGCTGTCACGTTCAGCTTCATTTCACACTTATTAGATATATAATTTGCTTCTAATTTTCGTTGATTGCCACACAACCTCGCATGTACCTTTTTATTTGTTTGTATTCGTAAATTTTTTCTAGCCATAGACATAAGATATTTGCTTTTGTAGTTGTAATTCTAATAATTCCTTCTTGGCCGCTGCTACCCCCAACTGCTTTGTTATCAAAATATTTTGCCAGCTGATCGACGCCAATTGTATGCTTCATGTGCATCTCAATTTTGTGATGAATCACAGCTGCGTCTTAGCTGCTTTTGTTGTTGAGGATTAAGGCGCACATCCTGTTGTGTTAACAATTGGCAATGGCAAACTTAATTTAGAGAGGGTGTAAAGTACAGATGTAGAAACCAAAAAACTGGTCGCAGTCTAAGACCAGAACCGCGACAACTTTCCAACGGAATCAACATCATGTTCATAGGTTGGTGGGTTAACAAAGACCTCGCATACTGTTTAATCTATATACATAAAATTGAATGTCTGTTCGTTTGGGCACATATAACTTTTGAACCACAACATGGAATTCCGTGCAATTTTTTGCAGTGATTCTAGGCGTTCCTGGAAGTATCATGGGCATGTTTTCGTGATGGAGCTTGAAAACAGTTATTTTCGCGGGTGGAGCCGATTGGTCAAATATAAACACCCAGTAAAGTGCTAGGACTTATATTTTAAAGTAGCTTCATTCCCTCGGCAAATGCTACTTGCAGAGAAAGATAGAGTGAGTTGAAGGGAAAAAGGAAGTAAACCCAGTTTTGTTGTTGTTGTTATAACGATAGGGACTCTCCAAAAAACCTTTAGGTGTTGACGGTCCTTTGCCGGATATTACGTACATCCTGGTAACTAGTACCATTGAATACTAGCCCAACCCTATCTGGAATGATTTGGGAACTTTATTGGTCATCGGTTCCAATCTCAAGTTCCGTGAGGAAATTGTTGTCGCCATTGCCTCGTTTGCTAAACATGTATATTTATGTATTCATATATGGAAAGCAAGTCTCAGGGGGAGCCGATGATGACGAACCCCGCGGGTTAGGGGGCCTAGAATATATCCGCGGTAGGTATGCCTGTCCTAAGAGGCGAATAAAATACCAAATATTGATTCAAGGGGTTGTGTAGCGCCAGGGCCGTAGAGAGAAAATCAGGGCCCGGCACTAAACAATTTACGGGCTCCTATAAAAAACACACTAATACATTTGATTAATTTGAATTAATGACGTCTCATTCATGAATCATTATTGATGGATTACATAAAAAAAAATGTTTGCCACATCAACCAAATGATTTTTGGGTAAAAGTCTAGTTGAGGGGTCGACTGCTAATATGCTACCAAAAATATCGAGAGAGGTGTCAAAAGACGCGTATTAATATCGAGAACAATAATCCGAAGGCGGAATAGAAAATTTGTATCTCTGTCCGGAGATATTTGGAGTTGAATTTGGCGATTTTCATGTGGTTGTTGTTGTGTTTGTACCCACAAAAAAAATTGTGCATCACGGTGGCGGTAGCCACGGTTATACCACACACCCGGACTTGGCATGGCGTAGCCCAGGGTTATTATTTATAAGCGCGGCTGAAGGCCCCCAACGCAGAAAGGTGTTCTGCGCAAAAATAATATGGATCCCACCCCCGGTTTCGGATGTACCCGCGGGTCTTTTTGCGGTTTTTCGTTAATATCTTCTTAATATCTTTTATTTTCCGCCTTCGGATTATCAATACTGATGTCAAGGCGCGTCGTTTGACACCTCTCCCGATATTTTTGGTAGCGTATTAGCAGTCGACCCCTCAACTAGACTATTACCAATTTTTTTACTAAGAGCTGAAAATAAAATTAACTCAGACTATTTAATATTGTAACGAATTTGGGGAAATTCCACTTATTCCAAACCTTCTGCTAACTTTCGAGTCGCTAAACTGTTGAATAAATAACTCCAATATTCAATAATGCAAAATGGTCTTTATTAGACTACTTTTAAAGTACTTCACAATAACACCTATACTTCACAATCAATGGCGTGCTTAAATCAAAACTGATTAGTCATGCCTCAGCTTGCGCTGCTTTTATACTCGCGGTTTCCTCGTTCACCCAGTTCTCCTAAGGTCTAGTCGTGAAATTCATGCTTGGTTACCAGCTATATACATGTATATTTGTAGTTTGTAGACATATGCGGGTGTATATGTGAGTACTACATCGGCTGATGATGACATGCGTTTGTGAGTATCTCTCTGCTGCCTTGTATGTATGTGTGTACACGATGATTGATTTGTTTACGTACATACGAGTGACTGCTTAGTATCGGCTTAGTGATGATAGTATCGCTTAGCGATGATAATATTCGTCACACTATACTGTTTTATTGTAACGTAGAAATAAAATTCTCTTTTAACAGCCACATACTGTTTCAAATAATCTTTTCTAGTTATTTGGTAACATTTTAATACATTTTTGATAAATTTAATGATGATTATAAATTTTAATTATTCAATATAGAAGGATCGGCTATCAAAAAGTGGCTTTTCTTTGCTTTTTTCGCTGCAACATTTTGTATAATATCAAAATTTAACTGTCTTGCCAAAACGGATTCAACGTAAAGCGTGGCAAGTCCTGAAACTCGCTCTGAAAACGAACGCGATCTATGAAAGTTTTTGATTCTTGAAAGCATCTGAAGGAACGTTCTGCACTAGTTAAGGTGACAGGTATAGTGCAAGAGATACGTAAAGCAACACACATGTTGGGGAAAATTGTATAGGTACAGATTTTGAACATAGATGGCATTTAGCAATTCCAATGGTGACAGACCTTTATCAAAATTTGCTTCGTAAATGTGTTTCAAGTGAATTATTTCGCATTCTAATCTTTGAGAAATGTCCGACTTGTATTTTTCGGCAAATTTTGCTGCGCTCGCCCGAACCGTAGTTTCATCCATGTCTTCAAATTGCCACAAAAAGGAAAACGTCTCGTTTAAATTTCTCATAGCTGCAAATCGTTCAGTAATGCCAGTGATTACCGAATCAACGATCACCAGGAATGTATTGTTAAAGTCAGACTCTGAATCATCCGTAATCATCTCATTTAAATTGCCTACAGAACGTCTTTTGGGTTTTCTCTTTCGAATGTCCGGAAACTTTGGCGAGACGTTCAATTGAATAGCAACTGACCAATTTAAAATCAGCTAATAAGGCATCAAGATGTCGGACCTTGTTGTTGTTGTTGTTGTTGTTGTAGCGTTAAAGTTACTCCCCGAAGGCTTTGAGAAGTGTTATCGATGAGATGGTCCTTTGCCGGATACAGATCCGGTACGCTCCGGTAACACAGCACCATTAAGGAGCTAGCCCGACCATCTCGGGAACGATTTATATGGCCACATTAAACCTTCAGGCCATCCCTCCCTCCCCACCCCCCACGTTCCATGATGAGCTTGGGGTCGCCAGAGCCTCGTCTGTTAGTGAAACAGGATTCGCCACGGATAGATGAGGTTGACAATTGGGTTTGGAGAAGCTATATATTGCGCTGGCAACCTGAAAAGGTTCCGCTACACATCCCCTTGAATCTGGTATTTTAGTCGCATCTTACGACAGACATACCTACCGCGGGTATATTCTGACCCACTATCCCGCTGGGGAGATGTCGGATGTGTCTGTCTCCCTCATCTGTCAGATTTCGGACCTCAACATCTATGGTGGCGTATCTAGCTTGGAGGACCACGTTTCTTTCATTAATGGTAGTCAGTATTTTGAACCAAATTGAGGACAGCAAGATACATTCGAACTTCTTTATGTACTTGAGAATGCCGGTAACATCGCCGTATGTTTGCGCAGTCAAATTTGGCTTTTGTCTGAAAGACTATGAAGAGGGCTCGGTACATTTTTTTTAGGATGTCCCATCGTTGTGGACTGCAGCTGAAAATAGTAAAACATTTTTGTAAAACTCCGAAGAAAGTAATTGCTGCCGTACAACATTCTGCAGCATCAAAACCACATAAATTGAGACTGTGGGTTGCTCAAGGCGAGTAATCAGCATTCGAGTTTTTGACGTAGAGCTCCGTTGTAAGCTCCGACAATCTTTTAATGGGATTTCATGTTTACCTAAAGTATGGAAAATTAGATCAGGGATTTCGTTCACCAAGATATATAAGTGTGTCAATTGTAGCCTCCTTTTGAATTAGATTTTGTAAAGATCGCTATTGAATGTAACATTTAATGTGATCTTGAGTATTTTCGTGTGGTAGCAGTTTATCGTATAGCTTCTTCCATACATGGAATTTCGAATATCCGCACAACAAATTTTAGGTCGATTTAAAGTATTGGTGTTTAACAGACGACATGGTAGGCAATAAAAAGCATTGCTACTGGCACTCCAAACTAACCAGTCACGCTCCACTTTCTCTCTATTTGGCAAGATTCTGTTTATCAACGAGGTAGGAAATGACTCGTCATGACAATCACGTGGAAAAATAACAGGACACTTTTGATGGCCTCGACGAATTATTTCGTTGGCTTCTTCAGATCGCAAAAACTCATTATTCACGGTACCGATATCGGAGTCGTTTAAATAATCTGGACTTTGGTACAGAGTTGGTGGTATTGTTGGAAGACTTTTTGAAGATGAACCTTCATCAGTGTCACCACGAGAACTTTACGATTTCGGATTCATGTAAACATACATTTTTGTTTGATGTTTTTATTGTCTCCCCAGGCCCAGGTAAAATATCATTATCAATATCCGTTTCTTTTGAAATGTGGCTTAAAATTTGAACATGGAACAACTAAAGACTCTCCTGAATTAAAAAAATGTCTTAGTACCTCTAAATCGCGGGCCCCCTGAAAAACCCCGGGTCCGGGGGAATGCCCCATTCTCCCTCCCCTCTCTTCGGGCCTGTGCAGCACAACCCTCTCAAGGGGTTTGGTAGCGCAATATATAGCGTCTCCAACCCAATTGTCAGCCTCACCTACCCGTGGATAATCCTGTTTCATTAACAGCCGAAACTCTGGCGACCCAGAACTCCTGATAGATCTAGGTGGTGGTAGGGCGGCATGGCATAGAAAGTTTCATGTGGTCATACCAAATCGTCCTCGAGATGGTCGGGCTAGTACCTTTATGGTGCTTGTTACCGGAACGTACCGGATCTGCATCCGGCAAAGGACCATCAACATCGATAATACTCCCAAGGCCTTCAGGGAGTGTCCTTATCGCTAGAACAACAACAACAACACGAGAGAGATGAACAAAAACAAAAATCGATAACACTCCCCGAAGCCTTCGGGGAACAACCTTATCGCTACAACAATAACAACAACAGATGAATAAAAAGGGATGAAAATGGGGCAACTCAAATGGAGACGACGCAGAAGAAAACTAGGAAATTTACCTTCATTAAATCTTCGGGTCAAATTTGAACCAATTTAGGATAAAACTCGTAAACTTTGGTTTTTTTGGTAGAATTCCTCAACAACCTCACTGAAAATTTCCGCGTTATTTATCGCTTGTAACAAACCCTCCATATTTACCAAGTTTAAACCATAAATTTAGTGATGGGGTCGAAATTGACCCGAGGACCTTTGATGTTTTGAAGAACTAAAGAACTGAGCACTAAGTCGGTAGAGAGATAGAGAAGGGGAGAACGAGAAGGAAGGAAAGAAATTAATAACTGAAAGATAGAGAACTGAGGAAGCTAGTGCAAAAAGAGAACATAGTAGAAAGAAGAGTTAGAGCAAGAGTAAATCTACAAATTAAGAGCAGAGGCACACCTGTAGTATAGTGAAATATTACCATATTAAACCCAGGCAAGCAACGCATGGTTGACTAGGTCGTATTAAACCAACTCTCTGTTCTGAGCATGCAAGTGCAGACACTTACCCTGAACACTTTGTTGAGTTTGTTTAAAAGACAGATTGCAGACAAAGGATTGCCCTCATTACTTTTAAGTTTATAAAAAAAATTTGAAGACTCTTTCTTTAATTTAATTTACTTAATAATTTGGGGTAATTGAAACCACGTGACGTCATGACGGGCAAGGCGACATCTGTGTCATATTGTGGCCGATACTACGGTAAAGCGATGCAAAATTAGGGCTTTATATTTCCACGAATTTGGCGTGATAAAGCGATAGAGCAGATAAAGTAACAACTGAAGCTATTACAAAAACTCTAAGCTGCAGACAATTGAACAAACTGTAAAATTTGTATACACCATTCTTTACCATTCACCATTCTCATGTTATGTAAATTTTTTTGACACTTGCGTTTGGGGAGAGGACAGCATGTAATATAACACAGCATTTTTTTTTACAATTTTTACAGGAAAAAGGTATGCAAATGTTTCAGGAATGCATTTCAGTATAATAAATGACAATCTGCTGATGCTGTGAATGCGACTGCTGCTATTTGTTCCCAATGGACCATCACATTTTAAATGCCTGCCTTCTCTTAGAGTGTTTCGTTACCTTGTTAATTGTTGTTTGTGTAGCGCAGTGATGTAAACATTTTTAATTGCATTTAAATGCGACATTTATTTGCATGTAAAATTAATATAGCCAGGCAAATTATTCAAATGTGACTCATACATACATACTCATGCACCTACCGCTCACATTGGTGCTGAAGTAATTTTTCACAAGTGAGTTCCCAGTCTTGATTGTCTCTCTATCAACTGTGTAAATATTGTCGCACATAAATATCTCAGTATATTTGCATAGAAATATGCAAACAATTCATATAAATTTATGAATCAGTAAATATATAACTTCAGAGGAATTTGTTGCACTGCATGTAAATACCGAAAAAATGTCTACCAGCACGGTAAGTAACACCACCACAACCACCAGCACCACCGCCAACTACATTGCAACAAAGTCAGCTAAATGTACTACACTCTGGTGTTGCATAGTGCAAATTATGTGGTACAACTGTCAAATGTGTTGCACGTTGACAGTGCGTCGCGTCAATGTCATGCAAAACCATTGACTGTCACAGCACGATAACAATAACAATAGCAACAACGAAATTACAACAAAAATTACAAAACAGTTGACTATTAAAGTAGTGAAGTCAAGTGTATAAATGAATTCAGCAAAAACAACAATAATAAAGTAAAAGCTTACCATTTGCAAACATGAAAATGAAAAAGGCAGTAGCTGTGGAATTCGCAACTTGCAACTCGTTTA